>JBBPQN010000005.1:0-64671 GCA_038092575.1 Boletus subluridellus | reverse complement strand
CAGCTTCTGAGAAGCACGCTTGAACTAGTCGGACATTAATTACGTCCGCCTACTTCTCTTCTTGATCGTCGGTCCCCTTGAAACTTAGAAAGCCTACGTTCGGCTCTACCCGAGTCAAACGTAACAGTATATATATTTGCGCTCCACCTGTATTGTCTCTTTAACTTGAACCTACACAATCTAGCATGTATCTTGGAGTTCACCGCTGGCTTGCTTCTCTCACCAGCTCTTTCACTTCATTCTTTGCTTCACCATTGTCTCTCTCATGAGGGCGATCTTTGGTCAATCGACATAAGGAGTCGATTGTCATCTGCCTCTCAGGCTTGAGCAGACGAGGGATGAACTCCAACTACACGTTGGTGTTCCATTGTTACATCAGTTGTAACAGGAATAGATAGACATTGATAGGAGCAAACCGTAACAAATGTGAGATTGGACCTCACAATGTTGGATATAATGAGATAGCAAGTGAGGTGAGATTTGGTGTTGAAGTGGATGGAAGGAGTTGTGCTTTGCACATCTTGCAGCAGCAGGACATGATAGAAATATATAGTGGTATAATTGTAGATGATAATGTGAGCAAGGTTACACATGATGTGCATGTGTGAGGGACCGAGTTTTGTGCACCATTCAAAAGTGTGGAAAGGAATGATGGACTGACTGTGGTAATGGTTTGGAACTGTATTAGCAGTGTAGTTGGACAAGCAATTCCATGGTGTGCCAGAGTTGACCTTCTTGATCTTGCTGGGATCAATTTTCTTTCTAGTATGGAGGACACTGGCTCCATCTGCGACCTCTTTCACAAGCTGCTTGAGGCAAGTTGCAATTACCTTACATTTGAGCTTGCATGCCATCTTGCAAGCCTTGCAGTCAGCCTCAGCAAGCATGTTGATGGTATCATCATCATCATTGTCTCCTTTATTGTCCATGTTGTCCAGTATGATGAAACTGTCATCATCTCCACTGTTGTCCTTTGCTTTCTCCTTACCCAATGTGTGTGTTTTCTTCTCCTTGCTTGCTGCATGTTTCTCACCACTGAACAATGCTTTGAGCTCTGTATGTTTCTTTGGTGGGACGGGTATAGGGTACCACTGGTCTTGGCCTCATTCCTGCCCTCAAGGATGATGAGTGGAATGCTGAAGGTGACACCAACCCAGACATCATTCCTGTGCCAGTGGTATAGGGCAAGGAGAGGGGAAAGAAGAAGGATACAAAAGCAGAGGGGGCAATTCAGAGGAGGGGAAAGGGAAAGGGAAAGGGAAAGGGAAAGGGAAAGGGAAAGGGAAAGGGAAAGGGAAAGGGAAAGGGAAAGGGAAAGGGAAAGGGAACTGAGATGGTGGAGGGCAAGAGCAAGGGCAAGCAAAAGGAGATAGTTAAGCAGCAGGAGAAGCAGAAGTAGTGGAAGCAGTAGAAAATGAAGAAGGCAGATGCTGGAGGGTAGAGGCAAAAGGATGGTGAAGAAGAAGAAGAAGGCAAGGAAGGAGAAAGGGTCAGAGGGGAAAGGGAAGAAGAAGGAGAAGGAGACCAACATTAGGGTGGAACTGGCAACAGTGGTGGGATTACAGGTACATCTGCCTGAGGGTGGCATGGTCATGGCAGGTAAGATTGCTTCATGCTTAATATTAGTCTCATTTCTTTTGCATGGCTGACAGTTCCAATAGATGTTGCTGGCCGCTCTACTGACCCTCTGTGCAAGGGCTCTGTGAGTATGCAGGAGATGGCAGCTGGTGTAGGTAAGTCACCAACTCCCATGCCTCCCCCAACCACATAGCAGGGGTGTGCATCCATCAACCCCCTTGATTTCTCAGCACCATCTGAAGCTCTTTGCCACCATGTTGGATGTGGTTGGAGGCTGTGAGATGGGTGCTGACACTGAATACATGGTCAGAGGTTATGTACATTGAAATGTGATGGATAAAAACATTCTCACCCAAGAAGGGACGCATCATTCCTTTATCTGCAATGGAGCAAGATGAAGTTGCCGCGTTCCTAGATGACCAACTCAAAAAGGACTATATTCACCCATCTAAATCCCCTCAGACATCACTGGTGTTCTTCATACCTAAGAAGGATGGAAAGAAACAGATAGTCCAAGACTACCATTATCTCAACGAACACACGGTTAAAAATAACTACCCACTTCCCCTTATCGTGCAGCTTGTTGACAAGCTCCAAGGCGCAAGAAAATTTACAAAAATGGATCTACAGTGGGGATACAACAATGTCCAAATCAAAGAAGGAGATAAGTGGAAAGCCGCTTTCATATGCTTTAAAGGTGCATTCGAACCCCTCGTCATGTATTTCAGATTGTACAACTCCCCCACCACCTTCCAAGTGATGATGAATGAGATCTTCGCCGATATGGATGGTGTGGCTGTCATCTACATTGATGACCTAATGATCTTTACAAAAACAGACGACCAAAAGGAACACAACAAGATCATGTTGGAAGTCCTGAGAAGACTCAAAGAAAATAATCTATTCGTCAAACCCGAAAAATGCACTTTCTCTGCTGATGAAGTTGACTGCCTTGGAATGATCATGGGAAAAGACAGTATTAAGATGGATCAAGAAAAAGTCAGGGCTATCATTGAATGGCTAACACCAAAAACAGTCAAACAAGTACAGAGCTTTTTGGGCTTAGCAAACTTCTATTGGAGATTCATCAAGGATTACACAATGGTGGCTAGACTGCTACATGATCTCATGAAGAAGGATGAACCTTTCATTTGGAACGAAGCCCAACAGACAGTGTTTGATATGCTTAAAACCGCTTTTACCACAGCTCCCATCCTCGCTTTCCCCGACATTGATTGCCATTTCCGCCTAGAGTGTGATGCTTCAGACTTCGCTACAGGCGCCGTCTTATCTATTGAAAAAGAAAATGTCTGGCAGCCTGTTGCCTTCTCTTCTCATGCCATGATGCCACAAGAACATAATTACCTGATTGCAGATAAGGAAATGCTTGCAGTGATACAAGCGTTGGAACAATGGCACCACTATCTTGAAGGGTCCAGACACCAATTTGAAATATGGAACGACCATCAGAACCTTCAATGGTTCATGACACGACAAGACCTCAACTGACGCCAAGTGCATTGGGCTACAGTATGTACCTTTCCCATTTCAATATGACATGGCACTACAAACCTGGCCACACTATGACAAAACCAGACACTCTCTAGATGAGACGAGCACAAAGAAGGAATAGAAAACGACAACAAAGGCATTACCATTGTCACCCCAGATAAGATCCAATCTATGATCACAATTGCAGATGATGGGGATATAATCAAACAAAAAATCTTTAATGCCACATGTCTCCTTAGTGAGATGGAAATACAAAAAATGCAGAAACAAGGCAGTGTCCAAGAAGAACGTGATGGCTGTCTATACAACAAATTTGGAAGGTTATATGTACCAGACAAAGCGATTCTCCATATGGAGATTATTGAAAAACACCACGATGCGCCAGTCATAGGACATCCTGGTTATGAGAAAACCATGGAACTTCTTCAACATAATTATTGGTGGCCTGGAATGGCTACTACCATAAAAGAATACATTGCTAGATGTGACACATGCCAAAGATTCAAATTGGGCAACATGACCCCAGCTGGCCTATTATGCCCTCTTCCTATCCCTGAAACCCTGTGGCAAGATATCACAGCCAACTTCATTACCGGTCTCCCTGATTCCCACGGTCATAACGCCATTCTCACAGTTGTTGATCGGCTATCAAAAGAAGTAGAGTTGATTCCCTGCATAGAAAAATGTTCGGCCATTGATACGGCTAGGTTATTCCTCTTCCATGTGTGGAAGCATCATGGTCTTCCCTGTTCCATCACCTCAGACCGTGGTCCACAATTCACCTCACAAGTTATGCAAGAAATCAATAAATCCTTAAACATTTCCACCAAACTCTCCACTTCTTTCCATCCACAGACCAATGGACAATCCGAGATTGTAAACAAAGAAGTTATGAAATTCCTTCATATGTTTTGTTTCAAAAAACAGGACTCCTGAAGCAATTGGCTTGCCATTGCACAATTCTCTATAAATTCAAAAACACATTCCTCGACTAAGAAGTCACCTTTCGAACTCACAAGATCTTACATGCTGCATATGGGAATAGAACCCATTACATCAGACAAGGCACTGGCAGCTAAGACCTTCACAAGTAGCATGGCAGATGCCATAAAGGATGCAAAAACAAATCTAGAAAAATCCCAACAGAAAATGAAAGAAAATGCAGACAGGCACCGCTCTGACACCCCTGATTATGTAATCGGCCAGCGAGTCTGGCTATCATGCAAAAACCTTTGTCTTACATGTGCATCTTGCAAGCTATCTGAGCGATGGCTTGGCCCCTATGAAATCATCGGCCTAGCGCCAAATGCAGTTGAACTGCATCTTCCTTGATCCATGCAAATCCACCTTGTTGTCAACATCTCTCAGGTTAAACCTTACAGAGAACAGTTAGATGGTCAACCCATAAACCGCCCAGGACCAGTTATGGTCACAGAAGATGGTGACAACGAATGGGAGGTGGACTATATTGTCGACTCACATTACAAAAACAAAAAATTGGAGTACTTGGTACATTGGCAGGGATATGATGAAACAGATCATACCTGGGAGCTGAGAGAGAATCTCGCTAACACTGGGGGAGCCATTCAGGATTTTCACATGTCCCAC
Organism: Boletus subluridellus; assembly: GCA_038092575.1. Lineage (NCBI taxonomy): Eukaryota > Fungi > Basidiomycota > Agaricomycetes > Boletales > Boletaceae > Boletus > Boletus subluridellus. Next base: position 59,973 of record JBBPQN010000005.1, on the reverse strand, counting down.
CCTTCTGCCCCACGTGCTCTTACCATAGACCCCGCACAATTTCTTTTACTTTTTGAAAAATGACCCAAGCCATTGACATCACTTTCGAAGAAGCAAACTCCCTTTGATCACCTGGAAGTCAATCTTTAGAGAGGGGGTAGTGTTATGGTTTGCTCCTAACAACATCTATTTATTCTATGATGTCTCTTTTCTTTTCTGACTTTAACTTATTTTCATCTTCAAAGTCATGTGACTAGATCACGTGATGGGTCACATGACTCATTTATCACTTGACTTCTTGATGCAGGCTATGCCATCAGTCATCATGACGCACTCTGAGTCACTCTGACTCTAACGGATGCATTTATCCTTTTATAGTTATATTTCTTCTCACATTCATCTCTGTGCTGTGCACTTCTTTTCTTCTCTTCCATTCTGCCACCGCATGCAGTTGCATCATGTCATTCATTTCTGCTCTTCCATTTCATGGCTATGCCCAACACATGTTATGCCTCATGTTTTTAATCTCCATCTTACCATATGCAGACATATCGGTAGATCTGGTACAAACATGTACACATATGTAGAATGATATATAAGACCTCGAGACTTCACTGGACATCCTCCAGTTTAGTTCTCTTGGAGTTTCCTCTAGAGCTTCAGAGCTGAGCCCGATCCCTTATCACTCCACTTCCACTCCAGTTGACGTTCATGATGACCTGAGATACACATCATACTCACTTTAGGGTTGTTTCAAAGAGTGTATTGGTGAAACAGCAGTTGGATTAGTGGTTGCACATAAAGGTGGGAAAGCTGAAAAAGGATCTTAGCTTGAATGCTGTCTGGTGAGAACTGATTGATGGAAAGCATGCTGATAGAAGTGGGCTTTGTCTTGTAAAGCTCCTCAAGTGCAGTGTTAATGGTAACCACAAGGGTGTTCTTGTTGGGTCATTGTGATGGGAATATATGATAGTTTATGTTGCCAAGGTGATGCAATGTGGACATGCTGGACTGGCAAAATGCCCAGATACCTGCTCCAATTGTCTTACTGTATAGTTACATTCACATGGGAAACCAATGTTCCAATTGAACATATCCACTACCATCATCAATGCAGCTAATCAGGAACATTCCTGGATTAGGGTTGATAGCACACATGCTTAACAATTAGCAATATTTAGCATGTTCAGCACCTGTAAATATATGTGCATGGAAGTGTATATATGGGTATAGTATGATACATAGTACCCACAATGTGCCTGCACATGTATAGCATGATGTATATACATACAAGTAGTAAAATATGCAGTATACCAATTGATACTACATGTGTGTTATGCTAGTGTGAAGACACTTAGGGGTTCTGAGGTCTTGCTATGACTAATCAAAAAACTAATCACTCATGGAATAACCAAGCTCTAGCAAGTATATTACATAGAACTAGATGTGGAACTAGTGTACAAAGGCAACATATTTATACTACTGGAATTTGTGCACAGGCCAAGTTACTAGTAGCATGGACCACCTGGGTAAAGGGGAAGATGAGGCAATGTGAAAGAATTGCCTAGAAGAGGTTAATTGTCCATATCAAGCAAGTTGTCTGTAAAAGTAGCATAGTTCATGGTAATTGCCATAAGGGCATAGGCTTCTCGCACCATGGAAGGTGAATGCATGAGAATATAGTTAGAATGGTAAAGAGGATAAACAAATTCCATAACAATGTATATCTAGCAATACATACTACCCAACCATGTTAGGCAGTGCATGCATGTATGTAGTACTTCTATTGATGTTCAGCAGGTTCGGCAGTTATGTAGGTATCCAGTGAAATGTGATCAGGTGTGAAGCATATTGGACAGTAGGTGCAATGATGTCCTGGAGGTTCAGCACTTTTACAGGTGCATGTTATGAAGTGTATACATATATATAGCATGACATGTAGTATGTCAATTGATGCTTGGCGGGTTCAGCACCTGTGCATGTATGTGTAGTAATTTGTATACAAGCCCGGGAGCATATGTACTATAGCAACCCTTGGTGATGTTTGGCAGGTTTGGTGGATCAGGCCTACACATATAATGGGCAATGTGTATATGACCCAGTTGCTTATGTAAAGAGTGGATGGAGCAATGGGTAGCAATGTTTAGTGAGCTCAGCAAGCACTACACATGTAGTATGGAGTAAGGGCAGTGATGATCCATTTACAATTATGATTCACAGTAAGAGGGTCTGACATGTAATCATCAGTTGATTTATTGGTATAATACAATGTATTGTCATACATGTATGTGTATGTATAAATAGAACATATCTGTAAGATTATTGTTTTGTACAGGTTGTTATTTTGCACATTAGGTATCCCTTCAGTATTGCACACTAATTGACACTGGATCTGTACATTCTGTATGTGCACTATAATGTACATGGAATAACATCTATTGAATATTGTTAATATGTATAGTAATGTACAGTATTTGTAAGTGTGAATTACTACATGTATCTGATTGTATGTTATCAGAATGCACTATGATGTGGGTGAATGTGCACATATCATAGTACAATATATAATGGTGTATCATTTGGATGTAGAGTGGTTAGAATTTGCTACTATGTGTATGTGTTGCACATTCTGGTTATGTACCCAAATGTGTAGTATGCATGTGTTTGTATCATGCATTTGTGTGCATGTCCAGATTGCACAATATAGTGATTGTGGGACTACACACTATCAACATATACCAAAAAGGCACAATATACATATTGCACTTGTCTTGTCTATGTGATCATTGTATGTATCATTCATCCACTGGTCTTGCTTTCACCAAATATATCAACATTTTCTCAAGTGGACAAGTGCTAAATATCTTTAAAAACATCCATATCTAGCCCAAACCTTGCCTAAACCAAACCCATGTTGCAGAAAGTAGTATATAATCCCTACACCTACAAACCACACACACTTTCCACTCCTACTTCCTACACTCCCACAACTACCACCTGTCTACACTTTTCTACACTCTTCCTACTTCTACCAACTACACTCCTTTCTCACACTCACCTACTCTTCCCACCACCCTACTTTCTACACTCCACTATCCTACAACCACCAACTTATACTACTCTTTCCTTTACACTTCTATTTTCCACTTACCTACTCTTTCTACAACACTTTCCTTTACCTTTCCTATACTCTACAACTACCAACTACCAACTGCCAACTACCAACTCTTCTTCTTTACACTTCCACTCATCTACACTCCTACTTTCCCTTCTATCAACTACCCTTACACCTCACACCTCATCCACTTACCTACTCCTTCTACTACCCTACCACCAACTCATCCACAACTACTACACTTACTTACTTCCTTTACACAACTTCTACACTTTCCTACCATACTACCTACCTTCATTTCTACTACACTTCTACTTATACTTCTACTTCTACTTTTACTTTTACTTCTACTTTTACCAACCCAACAACTCTTATTCCATTATTTCTGCCACCTCTTTTTTTTTTCTTCTTCCTTTTTTACATAATATTTATTTCACCTGGTTATACTTACCCTTTTCCTTGCCTATTTCTCTTTATCATATACTCTATTTTCTCTTCTTTTTATATTTCCTCTACTGTTTCCATTGTCCACCATTTTATTTCAACCACTTATACTACCTTTGCTATCCTATACTTCTCTGTCCTACACTTTATCTACCATCACACACTCTCTGTTCATCCCCTTATTACTTTCACTGCTCCTCTCTTTGTTATTTCCTTTATCTGTAACACTTCTTTTTTCTTTTATATTTCTTACTTTTTTGTCTTTCACTATTTTACACTTTATGTCACCACATGTTTATTTTTTATTTTTGGTACTTCTTCATCCTTTCATTTCTACTACCTCCTCTGCTATTCCTAAATCAACTGGTTACATCCTATATTTCTCACTTTCAGCTCTCTTTTCCTACCACCATACTTATTTCATCTACTAGTATTAGTATATTTTCCTACACTATCTTCATCATCACCTTTCATCAACATTCCTTATTTCCACTATATTTATCATGTCCATATCTCATCTTTGCTTTCTGGCTCACAACTCATGTCATGTCAATTCATACACTGACTTCTGCTACAATATCCATTACCTTGCTAGTATCATATTCATAATTTATCAACAGCTTGTACATCTTCAGTCTATATCCCATCATCCTTGCTGCCATATCACCTACTACTCAGTTTAAGTCATCATCAATTTGTGTATTCAATTATCTATATACTTTATTATCAATGGTGTTCAGACATAACTTGTCAACAACTTCCATACACATTGACAATATATATGTCTGTTTTGATATGATACAATTAGATTTAGAGTCTTAATTATCATAAATATTTGAAATACTTATGCAACTGTGACATATCTCTCATACATGATATCATCATTAAATTTAAATTCTATGTCTCTCGTACACAACCTACATACAATCAAGTTCAATCAACATATTGCTACATTTACAACCTTTACAATTCTAATCTATCTGAAGGCTTGGTGGTGTAACCCATTAACAATTCATCCATTATAGGTCTAACTAACCTTACTAGTCAACATATCTATTTTTTTTATACATAACAATGGAGTTTAGATGACTTGTCATTTTTGTATGTTGAACAAGCTATGTATGTAGAGTGAATGCAATCAAATACAAATGCAATCAAGATCTTGGGTGTGATCCAATGGCTTAGGATTATCAGTGCATGACAAATGCAAGTCAATATGACAGGTCCACTAGTATGATTAGAGCCTTGTTTCCTCTAGGCTACTAGAGACAAGCATGACAAGCATATCATGGCTTGGATTACATCACACAACTACAACTCATCCAACACTTACCTTACTTATTATGTATCTATATCAGCTCTTATCAACATATTCATATTCATATCTTCAATACTCTAATTCCTTGATACATTACATTCAAGTCACTTGCTATGCATGCATGGGCATGTGATGCCAACCTATCTTCAATGCTAGTGAGGATGACATCTAGGGCAAGTATCACAATTGCTTACATAAGCAATGACTATACCATTGTATATGTCACAAATGTGTGTTACATTTAGGTGTTTTGCATGTAAATAAGTCCATGTGGTCAAGCAGATATTGAAAGATAAGAATCAATATGGACAACCATCTGCTCTACTGACATAGTATACCAAACCCATGCATGAATATCAATTTTACTGTGATTCAACATATATCATCAATCATGGCAATCTTCATATGTGAGTGGTGTTACTGACACAGTCCATTCTTGTTCATTCATTTATGATTTGTTTGGCATGATATGACATATAGCCACAATGTCAGCATGATGTTAGGGTTGTGAACTCAAAGGTTAGTTTTCTCATTGCAGATACTAACCACTCAATATATTGCCATCTTAATATCTATGCCTCTATTTTCAAACACAGCTAGTTGACAAACAATGGAGCATTTCCACAATCACACATTACATAAAATGCAGTTGACCAAATAGAATTCAACATCCAAATGAGACATCAACAATATGCATAGATACTACACTTTAGGATCATTACTCCCTACACATGCTGCTAACATGTATACAAAATGTAATCATTTGACTGCAATTTGACACATATGTCGAAATGTGGTGAATAGGTGAATAATTGTCAGAGAAACCACAAACCAAAACAAGCTAGATAATAAATGCAATGCATTTGAATACATTCAACTTCACTTGTCGCTTGATTCACAGACAATAAGTGAATGTGGTGGCAACATCCATCCATCATGATACAAATACCACTTTGCCTTCCCACAAGCATCAACACTATTTTTATCCTCTCATTACTTCATGTCTCCATCTACAGTTGATCCAAAATATCTGTCTTGCATGCACATATAAGTACAAATAAATTTTACATTGGTCACATATCTGATGTGGTCAGAAGGTCCACAGACAATCAAATCAAAAAGAGGAATTGCTGATTGTGCTTCCATTTCCAAAATGTGGGATGGATGAGAAACATGTCATAGTGGCATTGCAAACAATAAAACACCCATGAAAGAAATATCACAGATGTATCAAGTGACAATGCAGGGATGAAGATGGAAAAAACATAAATATATCAGAAATGAGGTTGCACCCAAAGAATGTGTTGAGGAGACCTAACCTACACTGTAAATAGCAAGGAAGAGCAGTGGGTGTATAAAGAGTATACCACAGAGTAATCTAATTACATCATCCTATCTACTCTACCCATGCATACAGTATTGCCAACACACCAATGACTCACTGACCACTGGCTGATACACACCCAATGTACCACATTATGACCACAATGTTGAATAGATAACAATGTGGACATGGACTTTGTTGCCTTTTATTTTTCCATGTTCCCACTCATCATGATAGCAAGAGGTCCTGTTGACAATTCCCTCAGATATTTCTGGTTGCCAGTATTTCACAACCTTTCGCACCCCTGGAATCCTGCTCACAAATATATTGATAGCTCTAACATATTATGAAATATGTAAGATACCAACAAATTGTGTGTGTATGTTCTACAGCTCTATTGCAACATTGATGCCCCCACCTCATTCCCATGAACAATTACATTGCCATTGCTTGCAAATGGGCTGGCAAGGTCACAGACATGGATCTGGTGAAGAAGCCTGACTATGGCATATTTATCAACAAGTTTATCAAAGAGTCATGAGAGCAGCTATTGAAGGTACCCAGGATCACCAAGGACTTTCCAAGAACTTTGGATCATCAAATGTGGGTCTTGCCCATCATGTCCAATGCTCACAATGATGACTTTGAGGTGGAGCAGTCAAACATGCTCAGCCTTGTCTCTGTGGCATTCTGACACACTAGCTTTCCTTGGTTGAATGCCAAGAATATCAAAAAGCCCCAGACATTGATGAAGAAACTGTGTACACTTTTCCTCAGCCACAGCATACACAAGGAGTTGTTGGAGACTGGCTGTGCCTGGACCATGTGAGAAAAGATTCATATATGTATCACAAATGCTGATACAATTCACCACATTTTGACATGATGATATTTCACCCCAATTTGCTGAATACACAAGAATCATGCATAGCATCCATTTTCATGAAATTCTAATTGAACAAGGAATGTTATTTATGACCAAAGATGTAGAATATAGAATATATTCATGTCAACAACATGTTCACATCCATCATCTACATACTGGACATATGTAATACTTGATGGAGAGGTGTAATGGCCAATGAATATCTGGTAACTGTATTCCAATTGTCTGGCAAGTGTCCATGTTGATGATTGTAGTGTTTGAGATGCATAATGGCAAGAGTATATTGACCATTTCTGACCAAGCCATGTGGACCATCTCATGTAGCAGGGAGCATTTTGTATTGGTGGAATGTTTGGGTGGGTGCAAGGAGGTCAAAAATGGTGTGGAGTCTGCTGTGAGGAATTGAATAACTGTGAGCCATGAGACATTCAATGTGGGATCAAATCCTGCAGGTGTGACAATGGCATTGTTTGTGGTGATGATCAAAGTATAGGATGTCACTGATGCAGGTGGTGTGATCACAGCAATTGAATGCCTGTGAATGATGGGGTGAGCCATGTGCAATGGCAAATGGAGTCAGGTGAGAGTATGTATGGTAAGATGCATCACAAGGGCAGTCTGGATGCCAGAGTTGTCTGTGAAAAGATTAATGTGGACCGTCCACTTGATGAGGATGAGGTTGTGGGGCATGGGAAGTGTGATCATGTTGTTGAGGATGAGTGCATTGTCAAGGACACATATTTGCATAGTATCTGATGGAATGAAGAGGATAAGAGAGCAGCAGACATGTTGAGTGATGTGAGTGTTGACAGGATTATGCAGATTTGCATAATGCACCTTGACACTGTAATATGGAGTGGGTGAGGTGAAGATTGGGCAATGAAGATATGGAGCACATATGCATCTCCAATGTTGAAGGTGATCAAACATCTGCTGTGTTGATCTTTGTTCTCTGGATTGGCAGGGTGGAGGACTGTGAGAATAAATAAAAATGTTAGGATGAGCATGAGAGTGAAGACAGAGTGACACACTCTTGATTGACCTGTACTGTGCAAGATCCTGGAAGGGAGGTGGGAGTGCCCTAGGAGGCAAGAGCATCGCAGCTCTGCAAGTGATTTTCAAAGAGATGGAAGTGTGGGAAAGGATGTCATTGGGAGTAGCAAAGGCCATGGTGGTCTCATGATGGAGTTAATGACATTGAAAAGGGCTTCATGTGATTGTGTGGTGGAGATGGAATCTACAACACCACAATACTATGTTTGCATGGCAATGTCAGATCACAGTGCATGGACAACACACCACAATACCACATTTGAACAATAGTGTTGCATTGCAGTGCATGGACAACACACAGTATTACCACATTTGAATAACAATGTTGGATCATGGCACATGGATGACACACCACAATACCACATTTGGACAGCAGTGTTGAATTGCAGCACATGAATGACACCACTTGAAACAACAGCCTTTAGCAGTGACATTTTGACCACACAGCATGTCTGTAATATATCATACAGTTCACCATGCCATATCATATCATATATACCACCCAACTGTATTATATTTACAATTTGAGCTAGCAATCATATTATCATGTCTATATATTCATGGAGGATTACTTGATGTGGCAGCACATGCACAAAGGACTGGCTGTGTCAGTGTCATATGGGATGACAATGAGGTTGTTACTGAAGGGATGTGTGGCATTGTCTTGTCCATGCTTGCTGGACCCAGCCTTGAAGTGAGGCATGGGTGGAATGTGTCCATGGATCTGTACTCATCTGTTTTTCAAGAGGCCCTTTGTAGTATGTTCACCAATGAGGCCAACAATGGCATGGTATGATCCATACATCAAGTCTTTGGTGAGACACCAAGTGATACAAGACCATTTGATGCAGATCTTGTTGTCAGAGATGGGCAGCATGTCTAACTTCCATTAGGTGCCCTTGAAGACCTTCATGGTGATGGGCATAGCCAGTCTGAAATGCAGTAGGACATTCATGAGCGATATACTCTTGCACACTGCAGAGACAGTTAGGATTGTGTGAGTGATTGTGATGATGAGGGATGGATGATGATGCTCACTGTATTTGTTGAAGAAGCCCTTGATGTCATTCTTTTGTGAGGAGGTCAGATTTCTGAAATGGACATTGTGGAGGACTCTGGATAATGGAAAGCAGTCATCCACGATGGTGATGACAAAGGCTGATATCATGATAATGAAGGGAGGGGCAAGGAATGCACCCTTCTTCTTGGGACACTCCTTCCATGGAAGGTTGGTGACATGGTTGGCAAGCTGGTTGATGGTGGAGCTCTTGGGGGCACCAAGAGTTCTGGGTGGAAAAACATGAGGAATCATGCCAGTGAAGACATGGGTGATAATCATGGCAAGGGCATGTAGAGGATGGGCTGTTGGATCATAGTTTGCATGTACCCACTGGTAAACCTTGAGATAGAAGGTGTCCTTGTCCTGTATGGAGGCCTGCTTGATGGTCCACTCAGAGGGGAGAGAGCATTTATGTGTAATCCTGTGGTAGTTAGATATCCTGTGGCAACATGCAGACCAGGATGCACAAAGATCCTTGAGGGTGATCTGATCCAAGGAGAGGAAGACCTAAGCATTCCTGGATTGTGGGGCAGTGAGTATGCACAAGGTGGGGTCAAGATGAGTGGGCTCTGCAGCACTGAGGGGGAGCCATATGGTGTGCATAACATGGGCTGAGCAACAATTAGGAGCATGAGGATTGGGAGGGTTTGTGTTGGACCAGGGGATGTGATTTATTTTGAGTTTTTTGATGACATAAGGGAGGACAGTCTTGAAGATGTGTTCTTGTTGAGATCAAAGAAGTGTCAACATGCTGCAAGACATGAGAGGATGTCAATGGCTATGGTGATGGTGTGCTGGAACATGCCATCCTGTATAAATGGTGGTTCATGCTGCCTGTTTGTGTGGTTGATGATCTTGTCCATCAAGAAGGAGATTGGATGACCATCACCCAGGGGTGCTTCAAGGGAGAACATGAGCCCATTGTTGTTCTGTGCTGGATTGAGGGCTGCAAGGAGGTGGAGGAAGTTGTCCTTCTCATAGAAGAGAGAGTTGTTGGACTTGAGCCATATCCTGAGTAATAGTTTGCATGACCTGGCAACCTTCCTGGCAATGTAGTTGTGGCCATTGGCAAGTGGCCTGAGCTTGTCTTCAATGGCTGCCTGGATGAGATTCTTTATGTCTGCTATATAGATCTTAAGGGTGATCTTGAAGATGTGAGTGATGAGAGCATTGTTGTAGATGTTTAGGTCTTCAGCAACAGACCTATTGAGAGCTCTGGGTGCTGCAGAGGGATGTTCCACAGCATCAAGAATAATAAAGTATGCAACAGATTGCTGTGAGATAATGAGCACGAGTGCACATCACAAAATGAATGATGTGCCAAATTCACCACAATTCAACACTAGTGTTGAATTGCAGCAAAAATATGTATGACATAATCCAATACATGTAAAACAACTTGCCTGCATGGGTGCCTTTCTATATGTGAGTTCTTGTACTCTCTTTGAATCCATGAGCAGGTGTCTGTTGTGAGGAGTGCAAGGCCAGTGGATCATCTCAAGAATGAGGCAGTTGGACACAAGATTGGTGAAGGCAATGAGCCTCTTGTTGAGCCATGGGATGCCATCATGAAGGATGCCCAAGGAGAGAAAGTGAGGGAGCATGAGTTTGCATGAAACAACCTTGCCTGACCCCATATGGGCATAGTTGAGGGACTGCTCAAGCATGGACATGAATTTGACATGGTAAGGATTGAGGCTCTTGTCAAGGACAAGGTCTGGGACATGCTGTTTCCATAGGAGTTTGATAAGGAATGTGATGGGGTAGGTCATCCAGTTGATGAGGTTGAGTATGACCTCAGGGAGACATACTATGTATAAGGATTGGTCAGAGCAATAGACATGTCAGAGACTCACCTTGCACTTGAAGGGCTATATGCAGAGTTTGTTGGAATCTGTGATAGTGGGATAAGAAAGTCACTTATATATGTTTGCAATGATCTTAGTATGGATCAAGCTGTGATGGATGGCCTTGGATTCATAAGGATGGTGGAGATGAGTAAGTGGAAGGGGGACTTACCTGCTGTTTCTACATATATTCTGATCTGAGACAATGTATGTTGATGGCAAAGGTCTGTTTGATTCTGAGGGCTTGGGGCTGGTCATCACCTCTGAGTGCACTGGCAAAGTGCTGATGTGGGAGTCTGTTGAGACAATGCTGCCTGCATTGCACAAAGGATTGCTTTGTGGCTGGGGTCTTGGCAGTTGTTCCAGAAAGGACAGATGTTGCAAGGCTGAGCTGGACATAGTGAAAATGAGCCTGGTCACATACTCTATGTGACATGGAGTTGTATATCTGGGCATGTGTGCCACAGAGAACTGGGGTGCCTTGCTGGAAGTCTTTGCCAAAGAGATAGGCATATTGGTCTTCTTGATTGATGGCAGTGGTCATGAGAGTGTTGATGTCATGGAGGATGTGGTCAAAGGAGGAGAGGGTCCTCTTTGCCTGTACATTGCCAAAATGCTTGGTGAAGGTGAGAGGATATGCATGATATGTGTTTTTTCCATTTCTGTCCAAAGGAAAAAGGACATCAATCTTTGTGAGGTCGAGAAGGGCACCAGACTTGGTGAAGGTGGGGAGCAAGCATCTGCATATGTGGAAGCTGTCTGTGTCATACATGGGGAACTCATGGCCATTGCATTGACAATGGATATCTATTTGAACATGGTTGGGGTCAGTGGATGGGAGGTCATAGAGGTGGTAGAGGACACAACTGGATATGTTGTTGCAGTTGTGGACATGTCTGAAACTAGAAGGGATGGATGAACCGGGGTTAGAGTGAATACAGTATTGTGAGGAAGACTTGCAGGAGGTGGTGGGTGAGAGAAATGGACATGAGACAGACATGGAAGAGATCATGATCCATGTTCCAGGTGTACCATTCATGCAAGACTTCATCATGGTTGAGTTAAGCAGTGCAGATGGGTTGGTTTTGGCCATATCTCATGGTGAGGGTGACAGGAGCGTTGTTGGAGAGGAATGCATCAGCCTTCCAAGATCTGGGGGTGTTGTGGACCCAATTGTGCCAACAGCAGGATATCTGTGTGTGGAGCTGACAGATGTCATGGAGAGTGAGTTGGAGATGTCTATTGTGTTTGTCAAGTCTGCCACTGAGAAAGAGAGATGAATTTGATGTGGTAAGGAGTGGGAGTGGGGGTGAACTTACAGAATGTCTGTGACATGGGTAATGGACTGGAACAAGATGGGATCTGGATAGGGGTCATTACAGTGAATGTCTTGAAAGTGCATTTCAGAAAGGAGGAATGCAAAGAACATGACGATCATGTAGGTGTGGTTGGATGAGAGGGAGGTGGTGGAGGTGGAGGCACCAGGTGGTGGTGCAAGAGGGGTCATGTCTGGTGGAGTGTCAGGCTGCTTGAGGAGGGTGTTTGGGATGAAAGCAAGCCAGATCTCCTCTTGAGTGTGAGATTCAAGGTAGAGCATACAACTAGTGGTGGAGAAGGGGAGGGAGGTATGAGTGTCTGGCCACTGTTTGAATAAGTTGGAGAAGGTGATGTTGACATGTGTGGTCATGCTGGAGGGCAGGATTAGGGAGGATTGTATTGAGACTGAGACAAGTGCCTAGATAGAGGATGAAGTTAATAAAGTGACCCTGTATGCAGGGAATGATGTGGTCATCTGTGGTGCATATAAATCTGACAGGATTAGTGGGAACACAGGAATAGAATGGGTCTGGATGGAACCAAGCAGGGTTGTGATCATACCTAAAGGAGAGAGAGTGCTGGCAGGGGAACAGGGGGAACATGAATGGATGTTGGAGGAGAAGTGAAAGAGAGCTTGGACAAACAAAACAGAATTATATTGTACAATGGAGATCGAGAGGTATATGATCATTGCAGGAAAGGGTGATAGATACCCCAGCCATGCTTCTTCCCACTCATAATGTCCCACCTTTACAAAATCTTCCATTATTCACTAAAAGTGTCATTTTAAACATTTTATGAGATTCTTTATTATTGTAGAATTGATGTTTTTGTCATGTCATATGTGCTATTTACATCATTTTTGAGAATACTCATTATTATACAATGTGATTTATTGTATAGTATGTAGTAATCTGTACCTTTCAATAATACATACATTGGTGCTATATATTGTTAATGTATATAATAACTACTAATGTCAATGTGCATGATATAATATTATTTGATTGTAGCATCTATATTATCATTATACTGCTATATGTATATGAACAACCTTTGTAACAATGTTATATACATATTATACAGATAATATAAATATAACCTATAAAATGTGAACAATGGGCTGCAAAATTCTACCAGGATCTTGATTGAGTTCTAGCCAAATTGGAAAAATATACTAGAATTATTTAATATTAAAGTCACTCAAGAATACATGCAAAGAACATATTAATGAATAAATATATTATTCCAATGCAAGTGCAGCAGTGGTTCTTATGATATTGCAATATTTTAATATAATAAACATTATTAAATTAGAATTAGTTGTTATATTCAATTCAGTTGTTAGTCCTTGGATTTATAATTGGACTTTGAAATACTAATCACCAATGGCTTCTTTTACTAGCCATTTTATGAAAGATCAAGGCTTTTTCTTTTTTATAAATCTAGCTTTTCTAGAAGAAAATATGTATTTTACTCATTTATTTGATCAGTTGACAATCTTGCTTCAATTGATTATGATGGTGATTCTTTTCATCTCTTTACAAATATTTGGAAAGAAAAAGTATAAAAGATCTTGATAATATCAGATTAATGATGAAAAGTCAGCAAAAAAAAGTCACCACATGATATTTCATTAAATGGAATTAATCCTGTCTTTCATATGGTACAATTTCATCATCATGAACAAGCATAAACTCTCTATGGAGCCAGTATTATATATAAAACCATGAATCTTTCTCCTTTGTCGAAATCTGTCAAGATTTTTTATAGAAGGTCATTGATATATTGTATATCACAATAAAAATTTTGGATTTCAGAAATGTTACCCATGAATTTAGAAGGTTCAAAACCCCCTGGAAAATGCTAAAAGATTTATGCAATGGTTCCATGACACATCATGTTATGTTTTGGTGTCAAAGGGGAGGAGAACATTGTGCTATTTGCTTAAATTACTTTATGGATGCTTAAAGTGTTGGAAAAGACTATAAATAGGGCCATTTTTGCTTTTAACTAGTGTTTCTCAGGATGGAAAAAAAGTTGATCTTTGCTGGGGTAAGTAGCATAGCCACAATATGATCTGCCCATAGAAAATTTTATAAATTATGACAATTTTATCATTGGTCTGAAATAACCAGTATTATACCTTAGTTTTTTTAATTTTTGTTACTATGACAATGGCACTAAATTATAATTTGACTGTTATTATCTAGTGGTTGATCTAATTGATTGGAAACATAGCTTTCTATGAGTATCTATATATCCTTTCATTATTTGGAGATTACTAACAATTGTGCCATGATATTGAATAATTTGTCTTAGTTTAAACATAAGTGATCTTTGTGTTTACAAGGATTCTTTGTTGTTTGTGTGCAGAAACAGTAAAATTAGTATCAGATTAAATTATGTGATTAAACTTTGTATTACTATAGTGCTCATAGCAAAAACCTTATATACAGAATTGGTACACAATAAGGAATGTGACCTGAAAAATACAATAATTTGTGGTACAAACACAGCATTGACAAGCTATCTTGGATACAAAATAGCAATTTGAAAATATGATATAAATTCAAGTAATATAACAAAGTTTGCAATGTCTGGGCAAATATAAAAGAACTATTAGCTAGATATCTTAAAAATGTGTTCTTATTTATTCTTGAATTAATTTTTTGCTTTTAATTGTAATTTTAAAAATTTAAGAAGGATATTATTTATAAATTGACAAAGAGAAATCAAGAGATCATAATTATAATCATGATTGTAGATTATATTTTGTACAAAATAAACTCCAATTTCTGATATTGTAATTATTCATATTATTTATATATATCTATTCAAATATCAACCACTACGAAATCATACCAATTAATTAAATTAGTTTTTGGACTTAGTAATCAATAAATAACAGTCAAGTTAAATTAACAATAAAGTTAGAATATATACTCTATAGGCATTTGAATATAACCAACCCATAGTTTTATTGCTATACAATTGTTTTATATTGCATACAATACAATATCTATTAATCAACTCGAATGAATATCATCAATAATTTTACAATCACTTTATTTACAGTTAATACATTAACTAAAGATGAATTATTAAATTTTATGAATAAATGATATCTAATAAATTAATTTGCTGTATCTCAAATTTTATCCTATATACTCTATAAAAGCTGACTCCACCAGGGAAACTATCAAGTAGCTATAATATTTTAAATTTTATAAATAAAAAAATATTTATCTATTGCACTTCTCAAAATCATATATGATTTATTAACTTCTACTTAATATCTGGCAAAATTATGTATGCTATATTTATTCACATGAGAATATATATTTTTTAATAAATTTCAACTTTTATATATAAGTACATATAATGCAAAGAAAATGCAATACAAAAGTCCAGTATTTAAACACTTACTAATATTTTCATTAATAAATAAAATATATTATATATATAAATATGAGATTGAGTTAAGCTATGCAAAATAACTAATGTACTCTATGCATAATGTGCAATATAAATACAATACTATTATACATCATAGTAACTCAGACTGCATCATTTATGCAAGAAAACCACCATATTCAAATATAAGTTAGCATACTGCCAAGACCACGATGTGCCAGCCATCATAACACCTCTTTTCTCTGCTCTCATTTGTTTCACCACCACTGGCAGGTCCATGTATAGCCTTTGGATAGTAGATATGATCAATCATAATATAATTCCAATCTATTTCAATCTCAATGTCGTCAAACAATGACCATTTGTATAAGGGCCAATATGTTTGTGGCAGTGCATCTTTCATGCTAGGCTGCAAAAACAAATAGATATTGTAATCAATTATGTTACAATACTAACTCTACATAGATACCATTGCCAAGACCCAACTCCTCACTTGTTCAAAGGCAGACAAAGACAATGCATATGGCATGCCTTATTATGCCAAAGAAGACATGTGCAATCAGAGAGTAATGTTTTGAAGAGGTTCAGGCCCATCTTGTAGGATTATTTCACAGGTTGCTTGTTCATATAGTTATTGATTGCAAAGGCCAAGTATGTACCATGAGAAGCTTCCTAAGATTCTTCATCAGATATCCATTGGCAATGAACAATTGTAGAATTGATTAAAATAGGGAATGAGATGTTACAATGCAATACTGCCAACACAAAGTATAACAAGCACCATGTTGATAGTATATGCTAGAATAACATGGTGAGATTTGTAGTAATTGTTTCTATTGAATTTGTGTACTTGGGATTTTGAAATAAATAAGTTGCATACAAAAACCATATCAGGAAATTTTATTATTGAATCAAATTCATTAATATATTGTTACTATAGCTTATACAAAGGGAAAATTCTATAGAAAGCTTGCAGATATTGAGATGTTTGTGTTTAAAATATCTGTTAATTTTATATTAAACTAAATAATTGTTATTACAAAGAAAGATAGTGTAGTTACACCTTCAATATATATGAGGCATCAATAAATTGTATATCTAATAAAATTAAGTAATTTTAAAGGTAATTTATATTATGGTTGTTTGTAATTATTTAATAAATTGAAATCCTCAAAATAAAATTAGTTTTCCTTTGTATTTTAATTATCAACAAATAAACTAGTATGCTTAGTCCATGTTATTAGATTATTATTATTATTATTTTCATACAATTTCAGTAAGATTATATATATATCTATAATTATTATTACTATATTAGTTTTAATTAGATAGATATTAAAATTGATAATTTCTACCCTTTTGTGTTATTCAGTTAAAGTAACAAGTTAGATCATTCTATATTGCAAATTAGATTATAAAGATAAAACCTGACATTGACTGGATGATTTTTGACTGAGGAATTATAAAATAGTTATATATATATATATATGAAAGATGGTTACAACATCAGGACTTTATGAACTAATTTCAACTTCTTATCTCTTGCTTTTCCAACATGAAGTTAAACTAATGAAGAAATGATAGCAATAGATATAATTAATATAGTAAAATCTAAATGCCCAAAAGTCAACTAATCAACCAAACTCAATTCTCTTACAATTGCAATTCACTAGCAGAAATTCACTAACAGTACATTTACACTTTATAGACAGTGTTTTATTTACTCTACCTCCTATATTAATAAATAAATATAAACATTAACAAGGTATTTACAATTATAATTATCTTTCATGCATATTTTGAATTTTATGCTTTTTATATTGAAAACATCTTAAGAAAATAAATGTTATCCCATTAACAAAGAAACTATCTTATTAGAACATTTATATTCAAGTATTAATTATATATTGTGTTTATTATATTTCAATTTTTGAAGTTATAAATGCATTCATGAATATTATAGAGTACTTTTAATACTTGATTCAGCAATTTAATTATTATATATTTTTAATTAGATAATTAATTATAGATAATAAATATAGTGTTGATAAGATGAAAGAAGTGCTTTCAGTACTTACTAAGGGAGTAATTGGATCACAGACCCTCTATAGTCTAGGAAAGAAGATTAGATTCAATTTGCTCTAATCCATCCTAGCAAGGATGATCATTGAGGTCATCTTGGATCCTTTTTGCAGAAGGTCATCCACCACCCTCTCACATTCATCAATAACTCTGATAGAACCACTCCAGATGTTATAGCATAGAGTTCATGTGGGGAGTTACCAGTGTACCTGATCATTGGCAAGGAGAAGAATGAGTTTGGCAATGGAGGGTTAGACCCCTCAGTCCAAGCTGCCTTCTCATTTCTCTGTGTACTCAGCCAAAAGAAGGTAATGATATCCCTTGTCCATGTAGAACAGCAAACTCTGTCTGAGATGCTGCTGTTCTGCTTTCATCATTGCCCATGCTGGACCATGGCTTACAATTACGGGTGGCATTATCACTGCAAACTGCATCATCCAATGACTCATGGACTTTCTCTGGATTCCTGCCCATTCTACCCATGACAACAACCAGTGCCACCAAATTGCACACGTCCTCTATGCTCTTAGAAAGTCAATCCAGTACTTACAGTAGATTCATGGTATAAAACCATTGAAGATGAAACACCTTTCAACCTTTTGGCTCCTGTTATCCACCCATGGTTCTTTCCATCTCCCAATATATACTGGTATGATGGTGCCCTGGTTAAATTTGTATATAAAAAACTGCTCAAACAAAACATTTCATGTGTAACTGATCTTGCTAAGACCACCAGGAGCAGCCCAAAAGACATTGTCATCAAGTTTGTCGCCTCATATGGTGTAGATGTGCACCGAAAGATGGCATCATGTCATATCCTGGAAATCCAGTAAGTCCAACCCCAGTCCTCTGGACCAACTCCATTCCTATACATACAAACTCTGGTGCATTCTCACTAGAGATGTGACCCCTGACCTTTAGACTCTGTCCATATGACTTATGATATAAGTTACATTCCATTTCTTGATCTCTGTAAATACTAGTCCCACTGTATGTTCTTCTCTGAACCTGTGTTCCACTTAGGAAGACAGCTCTGGCTTTATATCATCTCTAATATCTTTACTTACAAACCAAACTCCATTCCATTACTAATCCTATGTACCACCAAAGTATATAAACTCTCTGTACTGCTCCTGTACATCTTCAGTTCGAATATCAACACAGTTTAACTTCTTCTCTCTGCTCAAGTCTCAAAGATTCTTCTCTGTACCCTCCACTCGACTTGACATCTAGTACATTTTAAGTCCAACTCAGATCCTCTAGTAAATTCCAGGACAAACCTGGACTTCTGACAAGGGTGTACCACACACGGTGAAGCCAAGTCCCATCTGCCAAGACAACTCTGGAGTTTTGGAGTTCAGTCTCCCCTCAGAGTTACCTATCCTTAACACATTGGCTGGCTTTGCACCACAGCTTCTTCACCATGAACCAATCAATGGAACTCCTGACATGCCATTGTATGGAAAGCTACATATGGTCATGATGGAACACGTGGAGGAATTGACATTCGAAGCTGCATCAAAACAAAGGAAACTTTGCCCAAGATTTGAAGCTCATCTCTGCTGGGCTTTTGAGCAGCTTCATAGTGCTGGTTATGTGTTTGGTGACCTTTGGAAGCCAAACATCATTGTCATGCCAGAAAGAACACTCATGGTACAACTGATTGACTTTGACTGGGCTGGAAAGGAAGGCAAAGTCAAGTACCCAGTTTCAATTTCAAGCTCTATCAACTGGGTGGTGGGGGTATGTGGGCTGGTGTCCATTCAAAAGGAACACAACCTTGCTATGTTCAACTCTTTGATATGTCACAGGCCTCAATGTTGACTGCAAATCACATGTATTCTGCACACCTTCATACTCCAATAATAGTATCTCAAGATGCACACTAATCTGCACTCTGTCTTCTGCATCACCATGCTTTTGAGCCTGTGCTACCTTTCACCTAGCTGTTTGGACCTGGGCAATTATGTCCAGGACTCTGACGACGACCTAGTACTCAAGGTTACGGAGCCTACCTGGTAAACAGACTCAGAGAGCAAGTCAGCATGCTTGCAAGATGAGTGAAGACATACATACCACATAGTGTCAGCATGTGGGAAAAAAATGGTCAGGTAACGACTGACCATGCTGATGACAGGTGTCACAATCCCAGAGAAGTCTGGATGTGCTGGACATCCATTAGGCCTCCATACATGTGTCAATCATGGTGATTGCATCCTCAAGACATTTGGTTTTTGCATCTTTGTCCATCTGTGTTGACACTTCTAGCTGCCTGCCTTGGCACCTGAGGGACAACTTACAGCACTGCCTCTGTATGCCTGTGCACCAACCTCACACCACTTGCCAGTGAAATTGATCATTAGCAGTGAATGTGCTCCACCAGGCAACAACTCAGAGGAATGTATACAGATACAGCTGAATTCATTGAAGTTGAGAACTGACTTGTTGACATTTGAGCAGCATGGGTCACCATGACTTAAGCCTCTCATGGAAGACTTGGACCCGATAATGTAATTGCTTGGAACAACCAATCCAGATTTGGGACTTTTTGCTGATGGTAGCACTAGCATAGTAAGCAATTTAGTGTATTGATAGAATCATAGTTCACTATCATTCACACCCCAATCATTCATTGGCCCCCACCTAAATGATAGCCTCTCAAAATACCAAGTCATTGCAGTACTCGGAGCATCAAGTTTGTCAATCAACTACTAAATTGGGTATTCAACATCAACTTCTGCATTGTACTCCCTGCCTGTAGTGCTGTATGCTTCCACTCATCCAATAATGCTGCTCACAAAACCTAGCTGCTCTGGCCCATATGCAACTGTGTCAAAGAACAGCTTGCTGAGATAGTATCTTGCATTATGCTTCAGCCATTTTGTGACTATATGTAGGATTGTGTATCGTACATGAGGCAAGGCAAGAAGATAGCTGAGGGAGATCACCACCTGATTAGGCCAAGAGTGGATGGAGGTTGGGGTAATGGTCCAAGACATCAGCCAAGATAAGCCAAGTTATTGCCTGGGTTGCTTTGTAAGGGGGGTTTCCAGATGAGTGGTACTGCTTACAATTGTGCTTTTGAATGGAAATCCCAAAGCCAAAGGAAGAACATGGTCATTGCCTTGTTGCCAAAGACTTGGAATTGACACCATAGTGAGGGTGAATAAAGACAACGAGATTCACTTGTTGGAGAGTTTTCCACACTGGATGCTTCAATGAGCACAGAGAGTGGAGTACTAAGGTATAGATGTTATGGTTTTACCCGCAACAATGGTACTCCAACCTGGGACGCTACTTCACAAGAGATCTTGATGATGACCAAGTTGAGGTCAGTGTTGATGAAGATAATGAGAGTGAGAAAGCAAGCAAGCAAGTAGTATGAGGGAAGCCATATTTCCAAGGAACAAGAGTTTCACTGAGGATCTCCTGCAGAGCAGAGGATCCAGGGTATGAATGAGTAGATTCAAGTTAGAGAGCTATTCGAGCTCAGCTTGAATACTTATACTAAGTACAGTGGTTTAGGGCTGGTCTAAGGAAATAGCCCAATATAGTCAGAGAACTCTAGGGGATGCACAACCGCATGGTAAGCTATGTCATGTCATGTAGCATGTGAATGAAGGGAGAAACCAGAACAGGTATAATAGGATCAATAGATCGGGTGATCTAGGATCGACATGGCAAGGCATGGGTGTTCTCAGAATACAGGGCAGTATGTTGGAAGATCTTGGATCTGAAGGCAAAGTACCAAGTCCAACTGGGGAGACTCGCATCAGGGAAACTGCAGGGAAGATCCAGTCCTTGTGTTACACGGAAATGTAACATCCAGGGGAATGTCCAGTTGCTAGGAGATAAGCCAGAGTCCTTGTGATGAAAGGGAACTCATCATCCGGGGGAGTGTCCAGTCTAGAAGCAAGAGCCCATTTAGGGTGTAAGGCCAGGGATTGTCCATTCAAGTCTTGGTCATTGAATTTGACCTGGTAATACAATGGTGGAACCATGGGAGGGGGAACCAGAGGGGAAAGGTCATGAAGGGGTTGTGGGAAGGTCACAGGTGATGCCAGGCCACGAAAACCATAACAATAGATAGGTCCTTGAATAATCAGTAGGTGATCTAGGATAACTTGCTTGATAATCTCAAGCACCAATGATATGATAATGCCAGGGACAAGTGGGAGCAGTCCAAAATCATAAATTGACTTGAGTCCTGGGAAGCCTTCTGTCTCAAGTGATGTGGAGTGGTATTTCTCTAGAATATTGTTCAATTCCTGTGCAAGAGTATGTGCATGCTCTGGGGGAAAGAAATCGAGCCATGGATTTGCTGAATTGCCCACAAAGGGATGTCAGGAGCACGAAATCCATGGAAGACAATGATCGAGAACCTACATAATGAAGGAGATATCAATGTTGTGTCATCTCATAAACACCAGTTTTTGGTTGCAGTTGCAGTTGTGGTATTAGGTTCAGAGCACTGTGGATCAATATGGCACTACACTACAGTCCACCTAATGTCCTATAGGGTGGTTGATTCTAGGCTCACCATCTAGGATCAAGAGCTGCTCTGCTGGTTGGTCATCTGCATTTATTCAGCTACATGTACAAGGTGCTGAAGAGTGAGCACGTAACTCTTCAGTGTACTGCACAAGGTGGACATGGGTGTAAATGTCAACAAATAGTGCCCTTGCAGTGAAGAGAGCCCATTTGGATGTCAAATAAGATGGCAAAGGTGTATTAGGAATGGTGGGGGGAGTCAGGTATGTCACCAAGGGATTTAGGGGATGGGGGAATACCAGCCTGGGTGGTGATGGATACTGCTGCCCATGTGATGGTGAGGGGCTTGTACTTGGTGCTACTGTGAAGGGGTTGGCAGTGGGTGGTGGCATAGGCCTCTTGGTCAAGGGTACAATGTGAGTTGAAGAAAGTCAACTTGAAGGAGAACTCAGGATCAACTGAGGGTGAAGGTGTGGGTGGTGAAGTTGTTCCGACATGTACTGAGGCACTTCAGGCAGTATGGGCCTTGCAGAAGTATACAACTGTGATTGACAGTGCTTTTGTTTGTAGGTTTGAGACAATGTTGGATGCATTCAGGCGGGAAACATGTGTGATGGGGATGCAGAGTATGCAGGATACCAAGATAACTAATCATTTTCCTCATAAATTTGAACCTACCATAGCACTCTAGAGTACCATGAGACAAACATTTGGTTCATGAATTTTTTTTCTCATCAATAGCCCCTCTCTCATATAACCCATACTCCCCATAACCCATACCTTTTGGGCCTATCCTGAAGGGTATGGATTATAAGGGAGTCTATTGTACTGCTAATTTGTGAACATATCTTTGGCAAGGGTTGAACTAATCCATTCAATGGAGAAGTGGTAAAGGTTCACTTTGAGCTCCATTGTGTTCCAATGCTTGATCTCTGAAGGTTAGGTTAGAGTTAGATGAAGCAACACAGGCTGCCACCTAGCACCCAACCACAGCAACCTAGACACTGGCCCATGAGGCTTAGGGGTTTAAACCATATTGCTCAACATGTTCTAACTGTCAAGTTGGACATGAAGGCTTTGGGGCACACATGCTAAGTCACACCAACAGACACTGTTGCACCCCAATCTAAACCATTTTCCATTCTAGCATTCTGTTCAGGTAGGTTTTGGATGGGGTTTTTAGAAAGTGAGCTATGGATACTGGCTGGCATTACCTAGCATTAATGGGCCAGCCAGGGAGTGAGAGAGGTGAGGTGCTGGATTTTGCATATGTTTGTGTACACATTCCATCTAATGACATTGCCCCACATTCTACTTGCAGCAATTGCCTCACATTCCAGAAACATAAAGTCAACCTTGCATGTCTGGTGGTAACAGTGAAAGCAACAATGCACAAATCCAAATAAAGTATATATTTATGAGGAAAAAAGAAAGCAGGATCACATGCACATAAACAATCAGGAAGGGTGGATCATAAGAAGCATCTAATCTAACACCACCATCATGGTGGGTAGGTGGAGAGGAAGGAAGCATAGCAAGCAATGAGGCAGTGCACAAAGTGCATGAAATTGAAGTGCCAGATTGAATTCCACCTCAACATGAGGGCATGAAGAGCAGATATAGGGGGGCATGTGAGTGGTAGTTTGAAGAGCCAGCATGAGGCATGGGTGTTGTTTGTGAACACACAGCAATAGTCTTGTTCTTTGAGAACCCAAAATGGATGTCATTGAGATGGAACCCCAAGGCCCTGTTGGAGTGCATGTTAACTAGAAGCTAGCAAATCAGCATTGAATGGCTCACATCTGTGCAGACTCCACCCTATGTTGTACTGCCAACAGCCTTAGAGTTGAGACTCAAGACCCAACCCTCTCTGAGTCACTGTGAACTGTTCCCAGATATCACAGATGTTCTTATCATTGATCAAGACCTTGTCAGCCTTATGATTGTAGCTCTGGCATCAAAGAAACTGCAAATGGATTCAGCACAGCAATGTATTGCAATGCTTGGGAATGAGAGGGCTTGGTGAATTGGTGGTGGGATTGAAATGAAAATCTGGTCCATAAAGTGGTTGATAGAATATGCATTGCTGGTGTGGTTGTGCATGACCTGCAGTTGCATGTATGTGCACTCTCCACCTCATGACATGTCTCATCTGAGTCTGCACTATTTTCTGGACTTCTTGATTCTCTTACTTCATCTGCCTCAACCCTTCGCACAATGTGCTTCACCCTTATTAGGGTGCTCCATGGGTCCACATCCAGCCTGTGTGAACCTACAAGGGACATGAGTATATGCATGCAAAGAGACATACGACCAAGCATAGCAACTGTGACCCATTTTTGATGAACAAGACTTGGTTGATCCACCATTGTTGCATTGTTTCTCTTTCTTGGGACTCAACTTCTGGGAGGCAGGGGTGGATGATTTTGAATCAATTGCAGATGTGCCAGCAAGGACAACTTGAAAGGCATGGATACTTCTTAATGTGGATGCTGTTGAACAGCTGGAATCTCACAGCTGGAGTCCATTGTCAGAAACTGAAGGAAAGCGAAGACAGTGGACTCTGACTACTGTAGGAGTAAACAACAAACAAATAACAACAACAACAACAATATGCCACAATGTGCCACAATATTCTAAGTATGAAAATGGAGTATACAATCAATGATTCCAACACTCCCCCCTGATTGTGCAACTCTATTTCTCTCCAATCAGTGCAATGCCCAGCATCTGGTGGAACTGCTACACCTTAACTTGAGCCAATGGTTTGGTGAGCAAATCAGTAGGCATCTCAGCAGTTGGAACAAAAGTGGGTGCAATCTGGCCTTCATCAACCACATCTCTGAGCCAATATCACCTCAAGTCCAGTTGCTTCATCTGACTATGGTGTTCTGGATATTTGATGACCTGGATGGCTGACTGATTGTCCATGTGCAGCATAGATGGGCCAGAAAGCTTGAAACCAAGTCCTGGAGCAGTCTGCACATCCAAACAATCTCCTTGCCTGCTTCACAAGCAGCAATGTACTCTGCTTCAGTAGTGGACAAGGCAACAATGGGCTGGTGCTTTGACATCCAGGACACAACACCAGTACCAATCTTGACCATGAATGTGCCAGTGAAATGACCTGAATCCTTGAATCCACCATGACTGGCATTAGAATAGACTGTAAAGAGCTCAGATGTCAATGGATCAGGTGAATAGGTGATGCCATGATCAAGGGTGCCCTTGATATAGTGAAACAGGTGCTTGACAGTGTTCCAATGGGCAATGCCAGGATCTGAGGTGAAGGAGGCAAGCTGGCCAACTGTGAAGGCGATGTCAGGGTGAGAAGCACAGGAGAGATACTGGGGAGAGCCAATAGCACCACCATAATTGACAGAGCACATGAAATTGTGATCCTCAGCTGTCTTGGAGCTCTAATTGCATGACAAGGACAATGCAGGCTCCATGGGGGTGGTGACAGGCTTGCAGTCCACCATGGCAAAGTGAGCAAGCATATTGAGGCAGTACTGGTTCTGGGAGATGGTGAGGGAGTGTCTGGAGTGATCTTGATCAATCTTGATGCCAAGAATCTCTGTGGTTGGCCCCAGATTGCACAATTTGAAGTGACTGCTCAGATCTGCGATGGCCTGCTTGATGGCATGCTCAGAGTGCAATGCAAAGGTCATGTCATCAACAAAGATGGGTAGTATAATCTGGACATTACCTTTTATATAGATGTAGACAGCTGCATCGGAATAAGTCTGCTTGTAGCCCAAAGACTCCAGGGTGGTGTGCAGCTTGTGATTCCAGTGATTTCTGCCCTGTTTGGTGCCATAGAGTGCCTTCTTCAGCAGACAGACCATTTTCTTTGCATCTTCCTGTGCAAATCCCTCTGGCTGCTCCATGTGGATGTCACAGTCAATCTTGCCATTGAGATATGCATATGAGATGTCAACAGACCACAAATGGAGGTCATGAATCACCGCAAGAGCAAGAACAATGCAGAGAGTGGAAAGGTGCACTGTGGGAGCAAACACCTCGAGGTATTCGAATTCAGGATATTGCAAGAAGCCCTGAGTGACCAAACAACCCTTGTATCACTTAAATGAGCCATTAGCATGGTACTTCTTGGTGAACACCCATCTCAACCCAATCACTGGCCTGACTTTGGGCCTAGGCACAAGGGTCCATGTCCTATTCTCCTTGTGCACTTTGAGCTCCTTTAGCATAGCTTCACACCATTGATCTGCATCCTCTCATTGTAGAGCCTCTCTGAATGACCTTGGATGTGCTGTCAAGGCACTGAAAGTGGCAGCCATGTCTGTCTCTTCATCTGAGTCATCTGAGTCATTGACAAGTTGAGCTGGACTGAGTTTCCACCATTCTCAAGGTTGCTGGCAAGTTCTGTGAGGGAGTCTAGCACCCATGCCAATGGGACTGACCGGTTCAATGATTCAAGGTGGAGGAGCTGCAGCTGCAGGTGGTGTGATAGGTGATGGGGGTGCTGCCTGCTGTTCCACATGGGTAACAGGAGCCCCCCAGCAGGTAGAACCCCA
The DNA here is from genome assembly GCA_038092575.1 of Boletus subluridellus. Taxonomy (NCBI): domain Eukaryota; kingdom Fungi; phylum Basidiomycota; class Agaricomycetes; order Boletales; family Boletaceae; genus Boletus; species Boletus subluridellus. Next base: position 33,099 of record JBBPQN010000005.1, on the reverse strand, counting down.
GAATTGTTGCTTTCATTGTCCTCATCACCAGGTAGATCAGGGGCAACATATGGTGTGTCCTTTGGAGGTGGATCATGTAATGTTGTAGTTGGCACTACTGGGAGAGTGTGCTCATCAAAACCAGCATATTCTGAGATGATGGTGTGCTTTGTGGTTGGATTGTAGAATTTCCAACCCTAGTAGCCATCTGGGTAGCCAATAAAGACGCACCTCTCATAGTGAGGACACAGTGCAGGATGTTTGTCCTTCTGAATATGCACATATGCAGTTGATCTCCAGACTCTGAGGTGCAAGATGTCAGGTTTGTGTCCATGCCAGAGTTCATAGGGTGTCACATTATCGAGAGCACTGGTGGGACATCAATTCCACACATGCACAAGCACAGCAAGCACTTTGCCCCAGAATGCCATGGCCAGGCCTGACTTCTTCAACATGGCAGTGATGCACTCAGAAAGCACTCAATTGGCACACTCTGCAACTCTGTTTTGTTGGGGACATGCACAAACTGTGTGCTGGTGCTCTATACCACACCACTGGGTAAACTCAAGCATGGCCTTGCTCATACATATGCTTGCCTCCCTTGTCATCTCACAGGCATTTGATGCAATGCTCTGTCTGGTTCTCTGTGAATATCTTGAACTGCTTGAAAGTGTCAAAGATGTCCAATTTTGCTCGAATGGGCAGTACAAAGCAATACCTTGAGTAGTCATCAATAAATGTGACCCAGTAGCAATATCCAGAGAATGTTCTGTAAGAAAGGATGGACAAGTCTGTTTCCTAGTTGTCTATGTTGATGAGCTCCTCCTAGCCACTACTACTCAGAAGTTCATGAACTCCATCAAAACAAAACTCTCTGCCGCTTTCAATATGCATGACCTCAGAGAGGCCAAATACATTCTCAGGATTGAAATCAAGTGGAACTGGAAACTCTGGACCATCTCCTTGTGCCAATCCCAATATTGTCACATGATCCTTGAGTGAACAGTTTGGCATGTCCACATGCAAGCCAGCATGGACCTCCATGGCACACAGTCTCCAGCTTTCCACAACCGATCCAATGGATGATTGCATTGTTCCAGAGATGATCATTGAAGGAAAACAGGTCTCATACCTGACGGTCATAGGTTCACTGATGTATCTCATGCTTGGAACATGTCCAGACATTGCATACACAGTTGGCACACTTAGCCACTTCAGTGCAAAGCCCAAATTCATTCATTGGGAAGCAGCAAAACATGCACTCCAGTGTGTACAAACCACTAAGGACATGGAACTCTAATTTGACAGAGTGGGATTCAACATGGACACAGACTTCCATGGATACTCTGATGCTGGTTGGTCTCAAGAATTGGACAACTCCTGTTCCAGCTCTGGTTTTATATTCATCAGCAATCATGGAGCCATTTCCTGGTCCAGCAAATTGCAAAGTATGGTAGCCCTTTCCACTACAGAATCAGAGTACATTGGACTCAGTAATGCCAGACAACACTTAGCCTGGCTCTGGACCTTCTTTGACGAAATTGGGCATTCACAGAAAGCACCCACTAAACTATTCTGTGATAATCAGGCAGCTATCATTCTATGTTGTGATCCACTGTTATGATACACAATATTTTCAAACTTTTAACTTAGTGCTACAAAGCGCATACCTTACAAAAACTTTCAGACTTCAAAGTCACATGATGTGCACATGACTGTGGGAAACTCACATGACCTATGGTCTAGACAAACACACTGCACACACACCTTATTAATCTCTGCTTCTTTCTTCTCAGCATCATTCTTCTCTTCCCATGATAACTTCTTTCATCTACCTTTACATAGTAATGATTTCCATGGACCCTATGGTCTGTGCACACTCCTGTAACATATATAAGCTAGCTGTACTCAACTGGACTCCCCAGTCTAATCCATTTGTTCACTGCGACCTATGTCCTTGCAGCTGAATTAAGGAAGACACCTGCCTCTACTCTCTTATCTCCTCTGCTTTTACTTCTTGTGGTTTGGTGTAGCCCACATCGAGTCCCCACCAGTGTTTGCTCGAGACTACTCGCAACATCCACAATTCCAAGCCCAGACCAAACACATCCAATACAAATATCATTTTATCCAAGATGACCTAGTTGGAAAGGGAGAAGCAATGGTCCAATATGTCTCCACCAAGGACATGGTGGCAGACATACTTACAAAGCTGCTTGCAAAGGACCAGCATTGGAAGTTTGTTTGAGGTATGGGATTACAACTGGAGTGACAAAATACCACTAACTCTGGAATAATCTTTCCAGAGTTTCCCACACTTCCGATGCTTCCAGAAGTTCCCATGCTTTCTGGTACTTCCAGCACTTCTGATGCTTCTGGTGCTTCCAGTGGTTCTGGTGGTTCCGATACTTTCTGAAGTAATTGCTCAGAAATACCACCTTTACATATACATTACTTTAGTCTTCATTCAAATTTCCTTTCCCTGATACTTATTAAGGTATGAGTGTGCCATAACCTCATATCATTTAGTCTCTTCACTTCACTCCCAAACACCTCAGTTGTTTACACCCATCTTAGGCAGCAGCTGAGGTGAGTTGAAAACTTTTTAATACTTACTCTTAAACTAATGTACCATAGCCTTGGTTTGCTCTGGTATTACTAGCCAGACCTCCACTTTTTACAAAGGGAATGCAGGAAATCATGCAGGAAGTCATTCATAATGTCTTCAGCAGTGGAGGTGGCCTTCCAACCAGCTCCACAGCAGACTCCCAGGTAGAAGAAATTGAAGGACAATGTATTTGACTGGAAAAGAAGACTAAATCAAGCCAGTATTGCAACTTTAATTTGGCAAGTACCCATGCATATGTTGCAACAATACATTGATGTTAATCTTGTAAAGTAAAGTTTTCCATATCTTCAAAGACAAGCTAGGAATTTTGCAGGACCTTGACTTCATTATACACCAACCTGCTAATCTGGAGGATGTTCACACTTACAAGTACAAAGATAGCCCAAGCCCTGACATGAAGACCATTCAATTGACCTGTCACAAAACTCATTGTCACTGTGGAATTCATTCATCCTTGAGGTCTTTTGTCAGGAGATACAGCTGTTGTTATGGTTTTACCCACAACAATGATACTCCAACCTGGGACGCTACTTCACAAGAGATCTTGATGATGACCAAGTTGAGGTCAATGTCAATGAAGACGACGAGAGTGAGAAAGCGAGGAAGCAAGTAGTACGAGGGAAGCCATATTCCCAAGGAACAAGAGTCTCACTGAGGATCTCCTGCAGAGCAGAGAACCCAGGGTATGAATGAGTAGATTCAAGTTAGAGAGCTATTTGAGCTCAGCTCAAATACTTATGCTAAGTACAGTGGTTTAGGGCCAGTCTAAGGAAATAGCCCAATATAGTCAGAGAACTCTAGGGGAGGCACAACCGCATGGTAAGACATGTTGTGTCATGTAGCACATGAAGAAAGGAAGAAACCAGAACAGGTATAATAGGATCAATAGATCAGGTGATCTAGGATCGACATGGCAATGCACAGGTGTTCTCAGAATATAGGGCAGTGTGTTGGAAGATCTCGGATCTGAAGGCAAAGTGCCAAGCCCAACCAGGGAGACTTGGATCAGGGAAGATCCAGTCCTTGGGTTACACAGAAATGTAACATCCAAGGGAATGTCCAGTTGCTAGGGGATAAGCTGGAGTCCTTGTGATGAAAGGGAACTCATCATCTGGGGGAGTGTCCAGTCTAGAAGCAAGAGCCCATCCAGGATATAAGGCCGGGGATTGTCTGTTAGGTGAGAAAGGGGTAGCTGCAAGTCTTGATTGTCAAGTATGACCTGGTAATACAACAGTGGAACTGTGGGAGGGGGAACCAGAGAGGAAAGGTCATGAAGGGGTTGTGGGAAGGTCATGGGTGACACCAGGTCATGAAAACCATAACAGCTGTGCTGCACCAAGGAAGGCTGGCCAGTTGAAAAATCTAACAACTACATATGAGAAATCCTCAAGGAATGATGCAAGTGCTTGTGAACTGTCTGGTGGAATGCCCAGCCTAGACTTCCATCTCATAGTATAATCAAAATGCCACCAGAAAACAAGACACAACTATAGTAGTAGAGGAGTACATCAAAGTGGGCAAAGAGAGTCAATAGTACAACTGTCAGTAAAATGTAAGTTGCCATACTGCTATAGCATGCTACTCAACAGCACTACCTATTCTACTCTAACATTATTCTAGACATATCAAAGACACATCACCATTCTTTATCATATTGTAGCCATGAAATCTAAATCACAAGACAATGATCTTCCAACATGGCAGCAGCTCCAATCCAAGGAAAAATCTGTGGAGGATGGAGTGGAGAACATTCTTTAGGTCAATGCACATGTATGGGCAATGATCGGCATCATATGCTGCATAGTCTGTGAACATGTGACCATTGGGTGATTACTATAATCCATGCAGTATCTTTTAAATATTATTTGTAGATCATATGGTAGTATATATTTCTAAGATGTACATGGAGCTTTTTTTGGCCAGTATTACAGATAGTGACCAAAGTTTCTCCAAAATAAATATTTTAAGTATTGCCCAGTTGTATACTGGAGCAGGTTTTTCAAATACATGCCACCCTGTTGTCTTTGTCTGTACTTATTGTCTTGACTAACCTTCAGACTCAGCCATCATATGCATCAATATTTTGACTTGTCTCCAACATACTTTCCTTTGTAAGTATTTCAAGTTCTGTTTTTACCTTTCATCTGATCTATAGACTATATCTAAAGACTGCCCATTGCATTGTGATAGAAGCACCTTTGTTTGCGATCGTAGTATCAAATATGGATGGAATCCAGCTTGTTAAGCACTTGAAAACCCACTCGTCCTTAGGGACCACATAGTGCTCTTATGGATGTGAGCAGTGTGAGCCTGAGTAAAGTATCATCCATGAGTCTATATAGCATGATGAACCTCCAATCAGTAGATAAACTTGGTCACTAGGATGGCCTGTTTGGGGTGCCCAAAGATATGCACAGTTCAGAACTTAGCACTGTCATTGCCATTCTTGAATTTGACATGAAGAAAGTCACATGCCACAGGAGCAGGGTGCAGGATCATGGAGGTTCCCAAATGATAATGCAAAAGTATATTTGGCTGTGAGTTATGTCAACTCTGAGCACCAGAAGAACAAAGGACATGAACATGCACACAGATTCTCTGAGCATTATGGTTGATTTGATATGACTTGTTGAGCACATGCACAGCACAACCAGGTTGCTTGTGGATAAATCTGCAGACAAATTAATTTGAAATATCAGAGAAAAGATGTCACAACATAATCTAACAGCTAGACTTCAGTCACAGTAGGTGTTGGTTGGAATGGATACCTGGCTGATGATGGGGATGTCTAATATGCTTACATTGGATATTATAATTAACAACAATGATGGTGAAGACAACACATAGAATGATTTGGGTCTGGGACCATTGGGGGTACCAGAAAAGAGATGGATGGATTTGTAGAGTATGGATGAATGTTGTATGTGAGTGGGATGAGGATGCTCAAGCATTGGGCAAGTCCAGGACTTGTGAATGATAGACATTATGGGCAATCCATTGCATAAAGTGAACAAGTGGCTATGTCATCATTGGTAGGTGGGATGGTGATGAAAAATGGTCTGTGCACAGTTTTCAGGCAGAGTTTGAAAGCTTCCCTCTCAAACATCAAACCATCATGTCAGTTGAACTTCAACTCACCCCACCAGTAATTCACTCAACAATGTCCCCTAGTATGGCATCCATGCACTTTTCACTGGCAGCTATAATGTAGCCACACTCAGGATGTGGGCCCACTGATAGTGAAGTGCAAAAGCTACCAGATATCAAATTTTCAGACCTGGGATCTGTGAGTAACACATCACATTTTTTGAATATCACAGGTTCAAGGGTCAGCATACTCAAGTTTATGAGCAAGGTGGACATGGAACCCATAATCAACATATTCTTGACAGCCATGCTATTGGTGCTGTCCAAATGGATAGTGGCCTCAATGAAAAGGTGACATAGGTAAGAACATCTTGCAGCTTTGCAAGATCACAAACCAGCACATTGAGGGATGCAACTACATTGAGGTGATGAGGGATTAATTGGGTGTGTAGTGTGATTGTGGGCACTGGTATTTGTTTACTAACATACATACATATAGCCAGGTCTGTGGTTTGAGATGGACAAGTTTGAGGATGGGATCGCCATTTTTTGGTGGTTACTTGCTAGTCTCAAGCTCTGTCTCTATTTATTGTCACTGTTACAATGGCCATTTTGTTGTGATGGCTTTTTCCATGCTCACTACTATTGTTGATGGCACCATCATGGAGGAAAAACAGTGCATTGTAAAGATGTGGCCCAATTGTTTGAATGACCTAGAGAACATGGTATGATACATATATGTGTGTCCTCATTTGCATGTCTGTCATATCCTGGAAATCCAGTAAGTCCAACCCTGGTCCTCCGGACCAACTCCGCTTCTGTACATACGAACTCCAGTGCGTTCTTGCTATAGACGTGACCCCTGACCTTCGGACCCTGTCCATATAACCTACAATACTTTACATTACATTTCTTGATCTCCATATATACTAGTTCCGCTGTATGTTCTCCTCCGTACCTGTGTTCCACTTAGAAACACAGCTCTGGTTCTATCTTACCTCTGACCCCTTACTTACAAACCAGCTCCACTCCGTTAGTAATCCCCTAGGACTCTGTAGTATATAAACCTCCACAACTCCTGTATTTCCCTTCAGTTCGAATATCAACTTAGTCTAACTCCTTTCTTCCACTCGAGTCTCAAAGACTCTCTCTGAAACCTCCACTCGACTTGATGTCTAGTACGTCTTAAGTCTATCTCTGACCCATCAGTAAATTCCAGGACAACAGGACTCCTAGCAAGGGCGCACCACATACAGTGAAGCCAAGTCCTGTCCACTAGACAACTCCAGAGTTCCGGAGTTCGTCCTCCCCTCGGAGTTTACCAGTACTTAACAATGTCCTAACATGCCATAAAGATCAGTATCCAGGTCTAGTGTGTCATCATATCCCATGCACACCAGCTACCTGCAAGTGCTGCAATCCCTGCAATACCCAAATCACTCATGCCATCAAGTTGGTGCATCATGAACTGGATGCATTCTAGCCCAAGTGTATTTACTAATGAATCTCTTCATATAATCCAGTCCAAAACAACTCACCACTGATCAATGCAATTGAAAGGGTGGCATAGCAGAATAATCACATAATGTAAGAGCTCAGTACAGGATCAACCAACAAGCTTGTACACAGACATCATGTTCAGCTTTTTCCTTGTATGAATATGATCAAGTTATCAGTGCTTTGCTATCATAGGGCCCATACAAAGACACAAACATGGAACAATGCTCCATTCCTTGTTGTCTTTGGGCACTGAGGTGCTCTCACTTCCAGACTCATGCTTTTATCTCTCTCTCTAACATTGCTTCATTCCCATGTCACATTACCAACCTTGATGTTAGCCTAGATATGTGTGTTGCCCTAAGGTTGATACTATATCTGACTGTGGCTCTGAGAAATAGAACTTGAGGAATACAGCTGGTTGATATTAGAATCATTGTCCAGCATGGTTCAGGCAATAGTATAGAATGATAATAAAAGAATGTAGTTCAATGAAGCATGAGTGGTGAGTACAAGACATGCTGCTGTCCTTATCAATTCTAATCACTGTAAGAAAGTGTTTCACTTTGTTGAAAATAATAAGTACAAATCTCATGTTTGTTGGCACAGCTGTGATGCAAATTGGCACAAGGATGATCAAAGAGATTATGTTGGTCCATTTTTGTCATTACATGGAAGGAATGCATAGAATGGCACACAATGCTTCCAGGTTTGATGATGAGGATGTGAATGAGGTGGGCAAAGCAGAAGACTCACCATCATCACCATGAGCATGTTTCCTAACACAATGTAGATTCACCTTTCTAATATTGCAAACAAAAAAGCAGATTACAACCAGCAGTAGACTCAGCAGAATTCTATTGGTACATGAAGCATAGACAATGTATTACTCATTCATTAGAAACCCAAGTAAGACCAAAGGGCCAGGATCCCTCCACAACCCCTTTCTAAGCTTACTCCAGATGATAGTTACTTCCAATTTAACCATTACCTCCTTTATGATCTTTGAAGCTGTGGCCCACTCTGCAGACAGCTCTTGGTAAAGGACAACCTTCACCTTGAATGGTGATGCCTTGATCCAGATCCCTGAAAGACAGAAGCCCTGGGTTTATGAAGATGAATCCAGCCATGGCAATCATAGATCTTTTGTAAAATTGAGCTATGTATGGTGTTAGCTTTGAAGGCCCTGCATAATAATATTTACCATCAGATACACTTACTATGTGATGCCACCAGCTGAGGCAAAGTGATTGCCATGTGGTACACATTTCTGAGCATACCAGAATATACTACATTTGATGCTTCCTGTTACATCTCTTTCTTAGTGTCCTCAGTTGTAGTATCCTCATTCATCTGCTCCAGATCAAAGCTGAATGTCAGGGCCATCTCCATAAGGTGCATTGTATTGTATGATAAAAAATGCCCACTGGGCATGAAGGTGTGCATGGGTGTGTATATCATGTGGTTATACCTGGTGGTTGAACTTTCTGTTCATCAAACAAGTGTTACATTGAAAGGGGCTTGGATGTAACTTACAAGACTCTGCCTTTCTTCAACAACAAAGTATCTGCCTTCACATTCTGATCATATGTTTCCATCACCATAGCATGCTTGTAGTATTGCAACCACTTTCCAAAAACATCAGTGTGATTATACTCATTGACATGGTCCAAATTAATATACCCCCACAGTTTAGCACTGATGTGAACATATGAGTATGTTTCAAGCTCAGCTGCATCATGGTGAGGCTAGGTAAGAAATCCTGCATGAGACAATACATCCCATGCATACAAATGTCAGGTGTTGAAGTGCATTACTTGGAAACCATACAACTCTGATGATGCCATGCCTTTGAGCAAGTCACTGGACATATTGACATTGCATTCCCTTGCCATAGCCATAGGGGCCATCTGATTGTCCAGAATGGCCCTGAAAATTTATGATTTATTCAGCATCAGTGGTACTAGAACCAAAGTCATGCTTACTTGAGGACAGTTGGCACCTTGGGAACAAGGATGGAAAGATCAAGACAACTGAGGCAGTGGTTCTTTAACTCTGCCATGAGAACAAACTCAGCAAGGCTTCCAGCTATGATTAGTTCAGTATGGTTTCATGCAAAAGGCTCCTGATTGAACAGGTTGGAATGTATTCCAGCATTTGGAAATGACTTGAGTTGATGGAATGGAAGACATAAGTAACACTTACCTTGCCATGTCACCATTTGGCTGATGGGTGGTCAGTAGTCAGCAATGTTGTCCATGTTGAACTCCATGGCTTGTCAAAGCTCCCAGCCATGGACCAACACTGCTATACTCATAGCAAGGGCTTTGTGAATGTCCTCACAAATGGAAGTCTTATTACCCCCTTTAAATATTAGCTCTATTAGCATTTTTTGAGGCTCCACAATGGATGAGACCTTAGGGGCATGTAACAGAAACATCATTGCCTCTCTATCCTGCATAAAGGAAACATAGTATTATTGTCATTTATGTGAGAGAGAGATTCTGTCTCAATGCAACTCACCTTCTTACTTGACCATGGTCTGTATATGATTACATCATGAGCCATCCAGCTGAGCCTTCTGGATCCACCAGAAGGGTTAACATTTCTGAGGAGATGGTGATAATCTACATCCCTTAGTCAGTCCTACACCACATTGAATGGGGGGAAAACAAGGCACTTGCCCTCTTCTGGCATCTCTGCATGTCCATGTTAACATTATTCTACTCTAAAACCTGTGCAGATTCCTACATGGGCTCCAGATTCAGCATCTCAATGTCACTGTTGACCTCCTGCTCCACAATGGCATCAGTGCCAGTACCAGCAACAGCCTTTTCTTTTTCCTTTTGGGAGATGTGAACCTTCAGTTTTGTCTTTACATCTAACTGCAATTTGGCTTTGATATCTGCCTTCACAATGCTTATGGGCTTCACCTTGGCACATGATTTGGCACACACCTTCTTTGACTTAGCTAGGATACTAGTGATAATAACAGTGCCAGCACATTTGTGTAACTTTGAAATCAAAGGTGGTTTCTTAGTATCTTGCTAAGGCTTGGTGTCCTTAGTGATGAGGTTTGCCAAGGTGCTAATGTTAGTAGAAACACCCTTAGAGGTATCATGAAATTCCTCCTCAGTGGCCACATATTGAATGTCTTAGGTCTTAGAGGAGGTGGCATATGCAGTTGTATAGAGTAGTGTTACCTTCAACAGTTGTGTTGAATGCCACTCAGTCCACACTGAATTATTGTACACTGAAATGATGTATGTGCCATTGTCAAGGGTGAGCCAAATATGGATATTACCAACATAGAAGATGATACAGTTCCAATAGGCTCAATGTCAATGTGAACATCATAGGTGATGGTCATGGAGAAGGTGGGAAGGGAAATGGATTTGGTGTGGGAGTGCATGAGTGAGATTCATAAGTTCTGCTCTGATGAAATAGATAATGGTGAACTTTGGAAAATGAGAAGTGTGCTTTTTTTGCAAATTATTTAAATAATATAGTGTTATATAACTGGTTTGTGGACTATTTGACTACATAATGCAAGTACATCATTGCCTATGTGTCATGGTTCTATAGTTCTGATCCACATGTGAACCACATGTTGTGTTATTTCTGACTACTAATAATATAACCATATTGCAGGTCACAGCCCTAAGTGTTTGAATGGTGGCTCATATGATATATATATAAATCACCCTGGTTTAATGTGTTCATGCATGGTTCATGGCAGGTTTGGTTGAGTTCATGTGAGGTTCATATGAGATTTGTACAAGATTTGTGCATTCATGTGAGGTTCATATAAGTGTGTGTAAAGTTTGTATCTGGTTTTGTTATTGGATATACACCATGTGGTGTACTAGTATCTGTTTGGTTACAAAGCAGAGATGGATTAACATAGATGCATGGTTTATGATTCAAGTACATTGAGTCAGTGTTGTTGAACATGGGCCCACTTGGGAAATCTTCCCTTGGGCAGATCCTACTAGATGATAAGCTCTTTGGAGAATTGTTCAATTTGTTCAAAATAAAGCATTTTTGATCATGTGACAATATGAAAGCCAGGCTGAGTGTCTGAAGCATCACAACATGATATCCAGTAATTAGTGGGGTGAGTGGCCCCTGTAAAAATTACCATGCATTGCATACTCAACTTCTTGGATGTGCCCATAGAGTTCAAAGATGTGTGCAAGGGTATTCCTTTCAAGGAAGCACCAGCTGCCTTTGAGGCAGAATATAGGTACCAGCAGGTTGCCCAGGAAAAACTTATCTCCTTATAGGCCTATGTGATTCTTGACCAACAATACTTCAACAATTGAATGAACATCTACATGAATCATCTTCAAAGCAAGACTGGTGACATCCCACAATTGAATATTTTGCATGTGAGAATGGGCAGAAGAGATGTACACATCTAAGCAAGCTATAAGACTATTGGGTGCAAGTCATCCTTGATGCCATGGTGGAGTAGGAAAGATTGAGGATCATGAGAATCATGATGGATCTGATTGCTAATGCCATCAAATGGTCCATGCAAGCCATTCATATGCTGGGCAAGCAAATAAAAGCATTGAGACCATGATAAACAAGGTGAGTTGTTGAACTCAGTGCCTAGTCTAAAATATCATTGCTTGTTCCCTTTTAGTGGTAAAGGAAACATTACATTTGCCACAAACAAATAATGTGAGAATGATGTAATGAATAGGGTTTGTCCTGTCAAGGGAGGTTGTATTAGAAAATAAAGAGAGAAGCATCACAGCCACAAGTCAAGCATATGAACATTAAATTTTTTGACTATAGTAAGCAATATTCATGATATTTTAGTGTATGTGTCCACTAATATTGTTGTTAGATGTCATGAAACAGTGGCCCAATAGTAGCCTCCTCTTTCACATGCTTTCTACCAACCACAGTTATTCTACAAAGGAAGATACAAACATGGACAAGCTAAATAATGTGTTTTATTTCATAAAAGACAAGCTGAGGGAGGGGCAAGCAGCTCTTCAAGCCACCATTATGTTGTAGAGAGAATAATTGAAGGACAAGTGTAGCACTTGTCCTGCCAGTCTGGTCTACCACTTTGGTCTCATTACCACCTTGACTACAATGTTTGCTTTTGACATATTTGAAAATTCCTCATTGTTTTCAGTATTGTTATTTTATCAAAAGCTTCACCCAAATCTCGGTGGCATAATTGAAATTTCATTGATTATATTAGTGAATGCATATACTAATATTCCCATATTTTATTTACTACTGCTAGTTTTTCTATGCCACTAATGATATCATGCTCAGTGTGTTGGAATATCTCTGCTCACCCATTGGTTGCCATCCATTCAAGAAATGGCAGAAAAGGTCCTAGATTTCAATGGCAACATTAACAATCAGAAGAAGTTAAATCAGATGCTAGAGAAATAGTTCCACCCACAGCTTGCTAAATGCTCCTTTGGGCCTTACTACAAAGTCCTGAAAGCCTTTGACCAGCCCCTGCTAATCCAGTGGAACAATATTTTTTCAAACAAGCTGTCTTTATTCATATATTTGCTTGGAAGTGCAGAGGAAATCAAGTTGGAACTTTACATGAAAATTTACAAAATATGTTCCAGAGAAGTTGTTAGTTGTACAGAATATACAATTTCTTAAGCCATTGCAGAGCTTTCTCCCAGTAATATCACTGGCTCCATCTTGAAAAATCTGGTCATCACACTGCACTGGTTTTTTCTTAGATTCTATCCTACAAATGAGCCACATGTCAGGCTGAGCACACCATATTCCATCTTCTCAAAACTGGTCATGTTGAGCCTCATGACCAACTGGAATACCACTGTAGTTCATATCTCTCATTGTCCAAATGGTGAGGATGTTGACTTTGAAGACATGTTAATTGAGGGAAGAAATTGAATTATTATATACACTTTAGTAAATATGTATACTAATATTCATATTTTATTAGGTCATTTCTTGGATATTTCCTCTGGTCACCTATCCACTAAAACATCAATGAGGATCAACCCAAGTGTGGTATTGCATTTGAAAAAGAGTAACAGCATTCCTTGAACATCAACTGGGCATTACAGATGCAACCATATAACAGGTGTGTATTTGCAAGGCAGGTTAAATAATGTTAATACAGCATTGTTAAATCACCAACAACACAATTGTACTAGCTCATTGAGCTTTTCTATCAGAATTGCCATATGATCATTCTGCAACTCAAGTTTACATTATCAAAGCAATATATATCTACATGGCTTTAAGAGATAAAGAAGCAGATTGATAAATGGCACCAGCCAATTGGGGAGATTGTATGGATGGAGGATTGGAAACTCTTCTTATGAGCTTGGAAGAATATACTCAAGAAGGCAAGTTTCACAATAGATTATCGTCCACCTGCAAGCAGTAAGGACTATGTGAAAATGAAGACATCAAGTATGTCCATTGATTGCATTGAGGCTTTCAAGCTGGCATACAAGGTTTTTTTGTGCCACATCATTTCAATGGCATGCTACCAATACACAAAATCCTTTTGGAAAACCCCTTGTGAATGTAGCCATCATGGAAGGGTAGTATGTGTTGTAAACTCATCTCGAATGGGTGAGAACATTAGTAGCTTACATAAGCATGGCTTATTTCGGCCTGCTAGTACTGTAGTTTTTTCTTTAGTGACTACACTATAGTTTTCTACAGATTATGAGCCCTGCTAGCGGAGAGTAGATCACTCACCTGACCCGAATTTCGAGATGGCAACATTTTTTGATCTTGAAGAATTTGATATTCCCACACTCAAAACGGACAGTCAAAACTGGCAACATTACCACACAGGCTTAGAGCATATCACAAACGAAGTCGGACTCAGCAAATATATCAATGGCACAGTTACAGATGGATTCGAGAAGGCACTCAACACTCAGGTGAAGTTCCTCCTTACCAGTGCACTTCCAGACTCAATAATTATTGAAATAATCCATCTACAAACAGCAAATGAAATATTCGACTATCTACAACGTCGGTATGAGAAGACTACAGTCAACAGTGACAGCATGCGAGTGGCAGCGCAGCTGATTAGCGTTGATGATGGCACGCACACGCACAGCCGCACTACTGCCAGGACTGCAGATAGGTCGAAACATAGGCCAAAAGGTCTAAAGGGCGAAAAGGTTAGCTGCCAGAAAGCTGGAGGACAAGAGGCTATCATAGCGAAATGGCCGAGCAAAAGAGCTATGGATGAAATGACTACTGGCATCATCCCCACAGCATCAGTAAACAAGCCTGAAGCTCAGCCCAAGCCACAACCCCAACACGCACCCAAATCCGTCAGCACCTTGTTTGAGGAGCGGAGTGGTGAAACACCAACCGACTGCGCTGATGAAGTAAAGTTACTGGGTGACGACCTGAGTGACACAGCAAACGTCCACGCAAATGGAAGCATCGTGCATGAAAGTGCAGACGCAGAGGGCCATGGGGAGGTTGTAGAGATGTGCTGAGAGGCATTGATCAAAGGAGAGAGAGGAAGTCTGGAAGCACTTGTGTGTTTGACAACAACAGCTGAACAAAATGATCAGCATACCTCGACAGACGAAGAGGACATACCCAGAGCACCCCCAGACAAACCTCCACCACTCTCCAGTCCACCCGAATGATCCATGCAAGAAGACGAACCCCCGAGCGTTGAGCTCGAAGGGGAGAGGAAAGGTTGTGCAAGCTATGATGTTGTGCATACCAAGGCCGAGACGGACATGTCAGGAGCATCTGAGAGTGATGAGGACTCAAGGAAGAGGCTGAAGAACCTGCATGACGCATCAGAAAACGTCCACAAACGGCTGGAGCCAAGGGAGGAGGAAAACTCACCTTGGAGGTCTCAAGATGAGCAGAGTGAGCCGGACAGCGAAATGCTGGTACCAGGCGACTCCCATAGCTGCCAGGGACGTCCAGAAGGCGCTAGGAAGCAGCATGTAGGCGATACAAAGTCGCCGAGTCGAGATATTGGGCCAGGAGGCCATTTAGGCGAATTGGCTGAAATGGAAGGTGTCGAGGCCAAAGCACTGCGCCGAAACGATGCGGAAGGTGTCTAAAGGCATGGGAGAGGGTGCCGAATGGATGGCGCAACAAGCGGCACACACCGCAACTCAAAACGAGTCGAGAGGAGGACGCTGGCTACAGAGGAAGTGCATCAGCAAAAACAGTATGAACGGAGTGTTGCACACATACCTAGGCCATCCATGGCGCCCAGCAAGCACTATAGGCTTCCCATACACCACCCGGACGAGCTGTGTCACCATGGAAAGCTCAAACCATGATCTAAAGAAATCAGCTACATCCGAATGAGAAAACCGACTTACCAACTCATACAGCTGCGTTGAGGCCATATCAGGCATATTGGGCACATCGGATGCAATCCACATGGAGTCCAGAGGCTGGGGGAGCATCCAAGAGCAGCCACAGGCGAGCTGGACTATCCCAGAGGCGATATGGGATGAGCGCACACAGCAGAGATAGTGGCCACAGCACTGCTGCATTAGCTGAGGCACAACTTTCCAAATTAGGAAGGTGCGCTCACACTGCAATCCCGGGACTCGACGCTCATGGACACTGGACATTATCCACATGAAATTCATTCGTTTTTCATTGGAATATAAAAGGTATACATTCTTTTATTTTTTACCTACATTCCTTTGATTCTCCCCATACTCCTTGAGGGGGAGTGTTGTAAACTCATCTTGAATGGGTGAGAACATTAGTAGCTTACATAAGCATGGCTTATTTCGGCCTGCTAGTACTGTAGTTTTTTCTTTAGTGACTACACTATAGTTTTCTACAGGTATGTAATTAGTCTACTAATACTAGTGACTACACTATAGTTTTCTACAGTATGTAGCACTTTAGAGAACATTGTCCAGCTCCCTGTCATATGGTCTCTTTGTAGTGAAGTGTTTGCCCTCTTCAACTCCTTTGTGCTGTCCAGATCAAATGATAAGGCCATCAAAGTGTGGGATGGCTACAAGGAATCCTGTGGGCTAGATTCTTCCAATGCTCTATTGAAATATATACTTGTCTCAGATGCAGACAAGAGCTTTGGCACAAGCACTGTCCATGCTACTCATGTGCCTGTTATAGAGTGTGCAAACTTGAAGAAGAAAGATTCAGCAAATCAGCAACAATATTTGTTCAAATGGTCTCAGATACATCAAGGTTGACAAGAAAAAGAAGCTGGATTCATTGCTAGTGTACACACTGCAATTTCTCCTGATGGTATGTGGCAGCAATATTAGTAAACATGTTCACTAATACACATTCACTAATATTTGGTATTTTCTCAATATTATTTCTAGTTGTTGGCAGTTCTGTCAACAAGAATACATATGTCATGCATCTGAAACCCAACTGAAAGCCTCAATCTCCCATCATAACCAGAAGAAATAAAGGCTGTGATTAAGAAGCTAGGCCTTGGTCTGAATTTTAAGGCCTTTAAATTTGCTGGCAATAGTGAAGCAAATGATTTCTGGCAAGCTTAGATTAATAAAGAGCATCAAAATAAGGGGTTGAAACCATCTGCTATCTCATCCACCATATCCTACACCACAAAATTGAATCAGACATAAATGCAACAAGCCAAGTTGGTAAGCAAACAGCTGGAGCAACTCCAAAAGGTCAATATTTGCTTACCACAACTGACTTCTGTACATATTTATTCATAAAGATTCTAACAATGAGATGGATGATAGTAGCCCCTTCACAGACAAAGCAGCATTGAAGTTTGGATGCAATGAAATTGCCATTTGGTATTTCTGTGGTACATAAATGATTCCTATAGAATCAACATGCTGACAAAGGCTAGCTGGGCAATGTTGTCACCAGTATGGCTATGTGTCATGGTGGGTCCAACACAGGTATGTTGTGTTATATTCAATCATAACTAGCTACTTGGATTCAGCTACATGAATGAAGCAGAACAAAAACATCTGGAGCAAACTGCAAAGTATATGCTACACAACATTACATACATTTTCAAATGGGTCACTGGCAATATTGTCCACTGCAACTACAACCTATCTATACCTCTTGATTCTCACATGGATTTGGCAGCTGTGTGGACCCCAATGGTAAATGATGTTCTACAAGACTGGCACTTTATAGACAGTGCCAGTGAACAACCAGTAGGTTGTTTACTGAATAGTTGACATCATATTTGATCTACTATTCTCTCCAGTCTAATGAGTCTGCAAGGGTGCCCTTTGGGCACCCTGCACTCATCACCACCCTGTTGCTCACTCTGTGATATCAACCCACTTGGAAATGACCCCTCTTTCCCTATGTGCCCAAAGGTAGCACCAGCCTGGACAAATTGCTTGCATACTGTGTAGCAATTCTCCACTGGGTATTGACTAACCTTAAACAAGGTCAGAATGTGATGTTTGAGACAGACACTCTTGGTATGACTTATGAGAATGCACTCACATGCATCCAGTGGCTATGTGCTGGGGGGGCCAAGAGCATTGAAAGAGTACATTTTTTGCAGTTGGTTGACAATTTGCATGCTCATGGTGCAGAGCTCACTGCAACTCTGTCATAGTTGTTCCAAATATTACTATGTTGTCTTACCATTGCATCTATTTGCTTCCAGACTTACTGTGTTGGTTGTTGACTAGTCTCACACCACAACATAAGAGGGAGATCCAGCATGCCTGTGCTGTAATCTCCCCTTCAAGAAGACTGAGACTGATCATGGTTATGAATTCAGTTGAGCTCTTGCAGGACGGTCATCTCATTCCCTGCCCAAACTGACTGGATTTTTCAAGCCTGCTTAGAAAACTACAGTTCTGCCTCTCTTGGCTAGATTGGGGGTTTTTTTTTTCTACCTGCCATCCAAGATCACCCCCCCATCTTGTCTCACTGTCCATTCAGCACTGTTGCCCAACACCAGTACCATCCCTTCTCATCAACACTGATGGCAGCTCATCTTGTCATCATTGAAGTGTGGTTAATGCCTGGTCTCACCTTCTCCAACAAGCTCATCAGCTGTGCTGAGGGAATGCATACCAATTTCATGTGCTTGCTCTCTAGCTACCTCAAGTGGCATTCTCCATCCAGATGTTGTCTGGCAGATCATTATATTCATCACTGAAGCTGTCAAGATTGAACAGGAGTTCCCAACTGGTGAGACACCTGACAATTGTAATATGCTGGATGCTGACCTTGGTTCTTAGATGTATTGCCTGTTGCTTTGATTGGAATGAATACCAAGCTTATGTACCAGTACATTAATGGACTCTTGGTTTCATTGGGGAATGAGAAGATATATAGCATGACCAACCCATTCAATTTTATGTATATTATTCCACTGCAAGGCAAGAAATGAGCAGCATGCTGCTGCAGGTACATTATCACCTTGCACTTATGCAACTTGCTCATGCCAAACTCAGGTGAGCATTGCATGAATCTCACCCTCTGCCTAGTCCTTGAGGGCCTTGATGCTGTCAGGTCAGGGATGGGCCATGCTATGTTTGGCACTATGGAACCCTCTTGCTTCTCAACCTGGTGCATTTCCCCCCACATCTTTCTCTGTGTGATGGATCACTGTCCACATCTTTTTCAGGAACTATCTGTGGTAACTACACCCTTGCTGTTGGTTGCAACATTTGCCATGGCTCCAATATTGCATACTATCACTGGACAGATGAGTCACAGATTGTGATACATAAATACACTCTACTAGTAGATTGTAGTACTTCTCAACTATGGCATTGAACTAATATCTACTGTACCTTTGTCTGCACTCTGTGAATGGTAGAGTCATATCATGTCTGTCTTGCCTATTTGTCATTGCCTCCATGTGATCATGTTGGTCTGATGATTGATCATGACAAAACATACTTAGACATGGTGAAACATGCACACAAATTGAAGTCTGATGCCTGCACTTGTTCAAACTTGTACACCACCCTGCAGTGCCTACCATCCTTTGACCCCTCATCTGATGCAACTTCCACAGTCAAATACCAAGCCCCATTTACAGACAGTTCCTGCTCCAAATGACATCCACAATGGTACCATTGTCCTCTCCTCCTCCATTCCCCCTGACTTTATATGCCTTGCACAACCCCCTTTCCAACTGAGTTCTACTTCAAGCAAGGCTCAACCCTTGAGACACACTTCAACATCAAGTAGACTTGGAGAAGACACGAGCACAGGGCATTTGGCACACTGTTTGGCTTAAACCCCTCCAAGGTATGGAATGAGCTCACCAAGCACACAGAAATTGCCATGAATGACAAGGTCAATGAGTCCATGTCACACATTCACAAGGCTGACAAAACCAATGATCTCAAGAACTTCAACAGGAGAGGTCAGTGTAATCTCTACCTCTCACTTGAGACATGAGAGAATAGCAAAGATGAAGAGTTGACATAATGTGTGGATGACATTTGGACACTATCATTCATGTCCACATGTGCACAACACTCCTTGCTCATTCCCATCCAATGTGACCTGCTCATGTCCAAACATGAACAAAGTGGCTTGTTCTGTCTCCATTGTGACCCACTGACCTGTGCACATCCCCCAACTTGCTTACTCCCATCCACTGTCCACCCCTGCCCAGCTGTCTGCTCATCTGCCCATTTTCCATGCATTGTGTATTGTTGTTAAGACTGTGCCAGAACTCCTGAGGGTAACTCCAGAGAAGTGGAGTTCAGAGGGGTTGAGACATCGGCTTCACCTTATGTGGTGCGCCCTTGCTGATTCACGGTGTCTCGGATTTTGGAGCAGGAGTAGAGAGAGAGGGTGACTTGGAGGATTTGGAGTCTGTGTCAAAGTTGATATCAGAACTAAGTAAATACAGGAGTTCAGAGAACTATATATACATTGGGGATACATAGCATTAGTAACAGAGGTACATATAGCAGATTGGTAAGTAGATTGGTAACTGGAGGGGAAGTAGAGCCAGAGCTGTGCATCTACATGAGATACAGGATCAGAGGAGTACAGAGGGTGGGGCTAGTATATAAGGAGAATGGAACGTAAGTATTGTAAATAATCTACACAAGTCTGAAGGTTTAGGAGTTGTGTCTCAAAGAGAACGCACTGGAGTTCATATGTAACAGGTTGGAGGTGGTTCCAGAGGCCAGAGGTATGGTATATGACAATTGTACATGCATGCATGCACTTGCATGTTTGCTTGTCCATCATCTCAACTTCCTTTTTTTATGCACTGACATCACTCTCATCCTCATTCTCATCCTTGTCTTCCTCCTTACCCTGGCCCTTGCTCCTGGCTGTCACCATGCCCCACCATCTCTTTCAGTGAGTGCACAAAGCACACAATTGTGCCCTTTGTGCCATCACTTCTCTTGCTCCCACTGTCACTCACCTTCCATGCTCATAACCAGTGGGTATACCCACTTTGGGTGGTTCTTGTCTGTCATTTTGTCTTGTCTTTGTTTGTCTCTCACATCAAATGAATGTTTAGTTACTGGCTTAGTTGTGATTCATTTTCAACAATAATACATCATCCCTTATTCAATGTCCCTTACCCTCAAGTCCCTTCCACACAATGACTTTTCAATCTTAGCAATGCCCCCTTGCACTGCTACATACATCACCTGACACCAAAGGGTCACTTCAGTCTATGGCATGTTGTGTCAGAGTTGTATAACTTGACCCAGTGGGTTTCTGTGAACAGTTGCTGACTTCCATAGCTTCATTATTTGGTTTTTCATCAGTGATAGGTAGTTGTGTGTAGTTGACTGATGTCTCATCATCAACTCTCTATGCCTTGTTGTTCCATCCACAAACCCATGGGCTGTCATTGCCAACATCTGGAAACCAGTCATTGTCACCCTCAAGCACATCATACCTTATACTAAGATACTTCTTCTTTTCATTAGAATCTAATTCAATGGAGCATATCCAGCATGGATTCATTATCACTGATGACCCCAAACACTTCATCCTCATCATCAGAGTTGAGCATTGCCACATGTGCACTACTGGATGGGTATGCCATAGTGTTTTTGTCATCTTTGGGTGCCTTGTTACACTTCATGGCTAAGTGCTGATCAGATCTGCAGGTCCAACACAGCCATTTTGGCCTGTTGCCATGGAAATGGCAGTTTCCCTGGCCTTATCCTCTGGTTCTGGGTGGTAACATCATCACCATTGCTTTATCATGATCCTTGGCTTCATTTCCAGTGGTACATTTCATTTTTTGTCTGTCCACTTCTTTGCTGATCAATAAGATTAGGGTATTGGGTTTGATTGTCTTGGTAGTTGTGTATAGGTAGGTGGCAGCAAGCTGGCTAGATGCAAAGTTGGCAAGAGGATTTGAAAGGGATTGAATGATTGTCAAACAGTAATTGGACTTTTCAATGTCAATGCCTACAGATGCTAATTCCTCTCACTTTGTCTGCAGCCCATCCGGGAACTGTTGGATATCACCTTCTTTGGTGATCTTGATTCTGTTACAATTTATCACTTTCATTCTTTTCTTTTCTTTTTCCTTTGCTTTGCCCCACTGAGTGTCCACTCATCTCAGCTATACTTCTGACCTTTGCACTGGTCACCGCCATCAACTAGTTGGCCTTGCTAGACCCTCTTGTTTATTCCTTGCTATCTTGCTTTTCCTCTTTGCTTGACTTCATGTCTTTATTTTCTATCCTGGACCTTCCATTCACAACCTCCCCCTTTGGACTATCACCCTGTTGTTATCCCATAACAGTTGTATTCCTCTTTCTCTCTCTTTGCTAAACAGTGATCTGTAATCACTTTCCTTTGGACACTTGGTATGTTCATACATTCAAGTTCATGCAATTTCATTCACTCCTGTCTGTGACTGTCCAGTCATATCACAGCCTTTATCATTCCCCTTCACCCTTAAGGCAACCCTTTACCCTACCCTACTATGCTCCCCTTTGCCCTAGTGGTAATCCCTCACCTGCCCTCATCATAAGGCCCCTACTTAAACCCTGATATATCATACTTGTTCCCCATTCTCATCTTCCTTTCATCCTTCAACCATTGTCCTTACTTGCAGTGTTCATTCCTAACTCTCCATACTTTCACTTGGGCATATAGTATGTTTACAGACAATTTGCTTTATATGAATGATTAGTTATATTCTAGGCAGTTCTCTTACACTGCCTTGTCTTCCCCTTAACCCAGATGGTCTGTGCCCATGGTCTGTGTGCAATTCCTGCTAGTATAAATACTTTGCCCTTTTATATAGTAGTTTCTCATCTAGTTTTATGCAATCTATTTGCTAGAATCTGATCATTCCACAAGTAATAGGTCTCTAAGATTTGTCATAGCAAGATCTAAGCTTTTATGTGTCTTTGCACTACACCTGAGTGTGTGCTTCAACTAGGTTCTATGCATTAGTATAACACATAAAGTCCATGTTTGTGGAGTCTTCAGAGGACCTCTTGGATGTGCTCTTTGTGGAAGGCCTTGTCCTCAGAGTAGATTAGGATGTTGTTCAAATAGACTATGATGCAAGCATCTCAGAGATCTGCTAGGATGGTATTAACAAATTGCTGAGATGTCACAGGGGCATTAGTGAGACTGACTGGCATAACTAGCCACTTGTACAGGCCATAGTGCATTTGGAAAGATGTTTTCCATTTATCTCCCCTTGGTGATGTGGACTAGGTGAGAAGCATGCCTGAAGTCAATTTTGGTGTATATCTGGGCATGACTCAGCATCTAGGAGGTTGGAGATGTGGGGAAGTGGATACTTGTTGAGTTCTTGGAAGTCAATGCAAAGATGAAGGAAACCATCCTTTTTGCAGACAAAGTGTAGGTGGTGCACAATGAAGGAGATGCTCCTTCCTCAAGATCAATCTTCAGGTCATGTTTGTAATGTGGAGCTAGTGTGGAAGCCTTGCTTTTACTAAAGATGTTGGGAAAGTCATGATACTCCAAAGGAACAGTGAAAAGGTCCACTTGTTCCAAAGGAGCTAGGGAGGTGGAGTAGAGCTCACTCTCCTGGGGGTGGAGTTGTAGGCTAAATTGAATGGAGCCTTCAAGGTGACAGGCCAATGCAAAAGCTGGTACACTGACAAGCATGATGGGTGGAGCCTTGTGATTGGAGAAATATGGTGGATCAGATGTGGGTTCAGCTGGAGGAGAATTCAGGGGCTGTGGGGAGGTGCTCAGGGGTGCTGGCAAACCCTGTTCAGGTGCATGAAAAGTGATACTGCTCATGACCCAGTCAATCAACAGATTGTGGCAGGTGAGCCAGTTGTGTTCTAGAACAAGGAAACAGGTGGAGTCCAGCAGAGTGACATAGAACATTATCACAGTGATGTCACCAAAGTTGGAAAATGGACAGAGAGGTTGATGGCTCAGGTGATGGTGCTATTGGATATTCCATTGAAGAGGCAGAGTAGGAGTGCAGGCACAGGGTAGCTGGAGAGTCCATGTTTATTAACAAATGATGTATCAATAAAACAGTTGAAGGAGCTGGAGTCTACAAGTGCAGGGAACAGAGTGATGGAATATGATACTAGAGAGACAGAGGGCATAAGTGACTTGGGATCAGAAAGAGCAAACACATTGAGACAGATCTCCTTGAGTGCATAGGCAGGTTCAATGCAACCCCCAGTCTATGTGAAGTCACAGAGGTTGTGGACTATTTTTTTTGCCTCTGAGATGAAGACCTCTTGCTTAGTCTCCAGAGTTGTGGTCACTAGGCAGCCCTTGGCTGCTTGGGAGGTAGAGACTTCACTGGACATCCTCCAGTTTAGTTCTCTTGGAGTTTCCTCTGAAGCTTTAAGACTGAGCCCAATTCCTCTTCACTCCATTCCACTTCCAGTTGATGTTTGTGACAACCTAAGGTACAACTTGTACTCGCTTTAGGGTTGTTTCAACATTAGTCCAAAGGGCCTCCTCATTGTCCCCACTTGTGACCAAATCATCTGACCAGACCAGTTTCCATACAGTTTGGAAGGCTCCAACAATACTTACTCTATTGACAATGAACTCAAGACCTTCCAAGTCATCCAACTTCACAGTCAACAAGCTGTTTATTTTCAATGTATAATCAACTCCATGTTGTTGAACTGCATTGCTTGGGCTGACAATCTCAGCACCACTGATCCACATGAGAACCCTCCCCTCAACAAAGACATCTTCAGTGCCATACAAGCTTACATTGATGTATGTTTTCATTTTCTTTCACATATTCTAGCTGGTTCATTACACTAACAACACTGTTTCATTCCTTTTCACAGGCAATTCAAATTAACATGTTTTGTCAATGCCACCCTGAGATCACCACTAATATAAACTCCTCTTTCCCTCTCTCCAACATCAAGCTTCTTTGCATCTCCTATTGTGGCTCTGAAAGCCGGCAAGGCATCAAAGTCCAGAAGACCATGGCTACAATCCAATTCCTCCTCCTTAGTTGCAAGAAGGTTGAGGTCAAGCAGAATGAGCTCACACTCACTGCTGCTCAGGACAACATCAATGAAATGCCCACTGATCACTCCAAGCATGCTGCCCCCAAAGAACACTTGTCCAGCCAACCCACCCCTTCCATTCCCTCAATGCCACCTAAGCAATATGTCATTGACCTTCCCTTGGGTGAAACATGGTGAGCCCATCCCCACCCAGCTGGCAGGTGAGCTTTCACTTTGGTTTATTTTCATTATTTTCATTTCTATCTATTCTATTGCTCACCACATAACTAACTCATACACAGAACCTACAGTGCACAAGAGCATGCACCTGAAACCACCTATGGCTGCCCATTACAAGCCTGCTATATGTAACATCATTTCCAACTTCTTAACCTTTTGTTATTGTTCACTGATACATCTGTTTCTCATCTTCTCTACAGCCCATCTGGAAAAGCTGTCTTGCCCCATCCAATCAGCACCTGATCCTGCTCACTGTCATATCCTGGAAATCCTATAAGTCCAACCCCGGTCCTTTGGACTAACTCTGCTTCTTGTACATATGAACTCCAGTGCATTCTCACTAGAGATGTGACCCCTGACCCTTGGACCTTGTTCATACCTATGTTACCTTTATCCTTCCCCATTTATACTAGCTCCACTCTGTGTTCCCCTCCAAACCTGTGTTCCGCTTAGGAGCACAGCTCCAGCTTCACTTCACTTCCAACTCCTTTACTTACAAACCAGCTCCACTCCATTAGTAATCCCCTATGACTCTGACCTATATAAGCTCTCCATACTACTCCTGTAAATCTTTAGTTCAAATATCAACTTAGACAACTCCTCTTCCCTCTGTTTGAGTCTTGAAGGCTCCCCTTTGACCTCCGCTCGACTTGACATCTAGTACGTCTTAAGTCTACCTTTGACTATTAGTAAATTCTGGAATGCAACAGGACTCCTAATAAGGGTATACCACATATGGTGAAGCCAAGTCCCATCCATCTAGACAACTCCGGAGTTCCAGAGTTTGATCACCTCTTGGAGTTTACCCACTCTGAACACTCACTCTATGCCCTTGGGTATGTGCAAGCTTGCCAAACTGCATCCCACCAAGTACATTGCATTGGACAGAAGTCAACAGAGTGAGTTTCTAGTAACCATTCAAAAAAAAACTCAATTACCCACATACTGACCATCATTACATTGCAGCTGTTAGGGATGGCAAGAAACAATACCATGGTGATGCTGACTACCAGCACAGTGACATGGAAGAGGATATGTCAAGTGTCAAACATCAATTTCTGTAATGCTTCATCATTCATCGCTTCTCATTCCATCATTCCATGTCAATGCAGGTCTGTTATTCCCTCCCCTCATGTCATAATTTCAAAGAACACTGTGGCTTGAATATCATTCATAAAACAATTGTATTGCTTGCATAGTACATACAAATATGATGTGTGATTTATATTAAATAACAGGTGTGATTGAGTGTAACTGACATAGTAGAGTTAAATTTGTCTGTCATTTCACCCTTTCATATTATGCAATGGCTTGGAGACTGCATTAGTGTAGAATATTTTATATATTTTTTGTAACTGAATGCAGGTTACACTTGGGTTCTGTAAAGAAAATAGAGGTCAAATATGCACAAATTGATACAGATGGCATGCAGCAGATATCATGTGACTATCCACCACATGATGAAATACACAAAACAACACATATGTCAATTTGTAGGTGGCATATCACATCATAATAGTATTAAAGACATGCAAAACAACATGTATGTTGAATTGTGGGATGAGACAGAGTATAGAGGATGTGATAGTGATGATACCCAGTGTCATAGCAACAAGCATATGTGCAAATAGACACATGTGTTGTTTTGCACAAATGAGGGGTGTATATGAATGTAATGGTAATGTACATATTACAAAAGGCAATCTAGGATAATGGTGAGAGGATGTGATGAATGCAGCTATTGACACAATATGTGGATAGTTGTGTTGTTGTGATATTGTGATCTAAGACAAGCTTGATTATAGCTAGCTGATCTGTGGCATAGGGTCAAACACAAGTCTATGTGTCTATCCAAATAGTATACAAAATGCACAAATGAACCATAGCATCAGATTGCATATATTGATGATTGATATATATATACAGATATGTGATTAAGAAGATAAATCTATTGTTGACAACACATGTCTACCACATGGCTGATGACAGCATTGTGTGAATGAATTGGTGAAATGATGATTGTGATATTATATGGAAATATGAATTAATTAATTGTATGATATATGAAATGTACATAATATGGTGTAGGGACACTCAGTAATTGGACAGGTGAATATTGTACGTGTGGATGTGGTACTGTAATTGTATGTAATATATAAAAGGGAGTATGATGGTCTGCTGAGCTTGCATTGCAACCATGACCATGACCACTCAGCTTCCTACCAGATTTCTTTTCACTCATGCTAGTTGCCAATCATGTCTTACAATTGTATTTTGCATATTCAAGTGTGGGCATTGAACTCAGTGGCCTTGCAAGAGCATAGTATAGGTGAAGGTAAGTGATTGATGTTGATAATATTTGAATGCATGTCAATTACTGACTGTGAATAGAGAGTATATCTGCTTGTTTGAGTGCTGTAGTGAATACAAATGTGGACATAACAAACCAAAGGAATATGGATGTTGTGATGGCCAATGATGAGGATGACCATTATGGCAGTTTATTTAGTGATCCCCTTGAAGAGCCAATGATGGACATGAGTGATCATTGTGACATGCCCAATGTGAAGGGGAACATTGTTCTTCAAGAGTGGTGCAAGGGGTTAGAGCATAAGGTTGTTTCTTTGCAGAGGGTTGCAGACAAGGTTTAGGACAAGTATTTCCAGATGAAGAAGCAGTACTTGGATTTGGAGAAGCACCAGAGGGAGGAGGGGGAAGTTGAAGAACAAGATGTGGGTGTGCGATGTGTGATAGAGGTGGTGACTGAGTATCATATTCTGCATGACTCATATCTGTGTCAAATTTGAGTAGGGTGAGTATGTGTGGCAATGTGTGATTGCTGACATGAATGTGATATGTGGCAGCTGCTTCTGTCCAGCATACAGTAAGTGACATGTGAATTGGTATGGACATGATGATGCTAACAGGGTATGTTTCAGGATATGTGTGGTGTCTGTGAATGCAGTGTGTGGACACATATTCTGTGTGAAATGTATAGTGTAGGCATGAATGCATGCTGCATGAGACTCCATGGAGGCAGTGATGTGGTGTCCTGTTTGCTGATCATTGCTGCCTGTAATGGATGATATGTGGCAGCAGAACATGACCAACATTCTATTCCAGCATGATGTCCACTTGGAGTGTGTTTTGAAGCTGATTATGGATGACATCCAGTATGCAGTTGTGGAGTCCTGAGAAGATTTGTTGAGATATGGGAGTGATGATATCCTAATATGCCTGCTATCTAATAGTTGTGTAATTCACATTCCTATTGTTTTCTATGCTTCAGCAAGTGATTCCAGCATGCTCAGTAGACCACTATGATGTTATTGGTAGTGCTGGCTAAAGCATCTTATCTTGTGAACTTCTCTCACCAATATACTACCTTCTATCTAGTAGGTGTTTATTTCACACACCTGTTGTTTTCTGTCCACCAGCAAGCTATTTGGATATACTCACTACACCACTATGAGACTACTGATATGGCTATAGCAGTAGCTACAGCAAAGTGTTTGATCTTGTGAAGTTCTCTTGCCAAGTAGAGCTTCTATGATTAGTAGTATACATATGTACATTGGCAATGATGCCAGCCAAACTCTATGTGATGAAATGCTTCAGCATTGCTACTGTTACACTACTGTCATCATTATCCTAGTAGCCTACTTATCATGCTGGAATCATTCACTGATGCATAGAATGCAATAGGGATTATAGGACATTAGCAAGAGAAAATCCTAAGATGATATGCTTTAGCATAGATACTATTACAGCACTACATATAACATCATAGGAGCCTGCTGAGCATGCTGGAATCACTCACTGCAGCATACAAAACAAGTGGAATGTGCAATACACTCCTACTAGGTAGAAGGCATGTTAGGAAGAGAACTCAGTGAAATGAAATAGGTTGGATAAGCTACTATAACAGAACTATCAAATAGCATCATAATCACCTATTGAGCATGCTGGAATCACTCACTGAGGCATACAAAAGAAATGGAATGTGAAATACACTCCTACTAGATAGAAGGCATATATATTAGGATGAGAACTCAGTGAAATGAAATTGTTCAGCTAAGCTACTGTTATGGCACTATTAATAGCATCATGGGAATTTCTGAGCCATGTTGGAATTGCTTGCTGAAGCACACAAAAGAAATGGGATGTACAATACACAACTATTAGATAGAAGGCACATTAGCAAGAGCACTTGGCAAAATGAAATTGTTTGGCTAAGCTATTATTACAGCATTATCAAATAGCATCATAGTCACTTATTGGGCATGCTGGAATCACTTACCAAAGTGCAGAAAACAACAGGAATGTGAAATACACATCCACTAGCTAGAAGGAACACTAGCATGAGAACTGTGTGAAATGAAATGCTTTGGCAAAGCTACTGTGAGAGTGCTACCAATAGCATACTAGTACTGGCATACTGAGCATGCTGGAATTGCTCGCCAATGGGAGAATGACTAAGATGTGAGATATACAACTCTTAGTTAGAAGATATACTGGTGAGGGAGGGACTGGTTATTATGAGCCAGCCAATAATGCATAGGTGAGCAGCCTTCAGCAAGCTGGCAAGGGAGGGACTGGTTATTATGGATCAGCCGGTAATGCATAGGTGGCTAGCCAGCAAGGGAGGGACTGGTTACTGTGGGCCAGCCAATAATATATAGGTGAGCAGCCATCAGCAAGCTGACAAGGGAGGGACTGGTTACCATGGGCTGGTCAGTGGTGAACAGGTGAATAGCCATGGGCCTGCCAGTGAAGAAGAGACTGGTTATCATGGGCCAGTCAGTAGTGCACAGGTGAATAGCCATGGGCCAGCTGGTGAAGAAGGGACTTGGTGTGATGGGCCAGCCAGTAATGTACAGGTAAGTGGTTATTTATCAACCAGTGAGGAAGGCTCATTTATTTAATACTATCCTTTGGTCAGTCATGGGTCCACTGGCAAACCATGGACTATACATTCACCAGCCAGCCTGTCATTTACACTAATCATTGCCCATTGGCCAGCATGGGCTAGCTGGTGATTGGTGGAAAAATGACACATTGGCTGGCCAGTGTTTTACAGAAATTGCTACTGCATGGGGTCTGATCTGAGTCAAAGAGCCATAGGTGGTTTGTCTTCTCCACATACACAATCTCACTCATAGGATGTGGCCAGGACTCAGGACAAAAGGCTTCCCAGGCTCCAGCATTGCCATGGAAATACTTCAAACAGGCTTCATTGCCTGGAAAGTCATTGAATATCATTGAGGAGCTAAAGGAGACAGGAAAGGAGATCCACCTCAAGTTGAAGAACATGGAGGAGTGTTACATTGGACATGTGCAGTGTGATCAGGAATGGCTTGCTGAGTTCTTTAGGGAGGACAGGCCCCCCAAGGAGCAAGCTTGGCTGAACTCCAGCTCTGAGCACAGTGTCAGCAAGGATGACCCCTATGCTGACCCAATGTTTGCCTGTGCATTTGAGAGGATATCAAACAAGTTCTCCAACAAGGCACTTGTACTGTTCCTGACATATATACAAGAAGTTTGGTCAAAATCTTGGGAGGACCACAGTGGAGGGAATACAAGTCAGGTTCAAGGACCTCTGGGATAATATGTGCATCAGCAATACAGTCTATTTTTGTTGTATTTGATGCTGATGCAGTTGATGGTCTTCATAGCAATGGTGGCCATTATCATGGAAAATGGCATTAGAATCTGGTCAGTTAGCAATGAAAAGGAAATCTCACAGAGTCACCTGAGGTTGAGGATGTGACAAGCTCCTTGAAGCACAAGGTGAGCTCTGAGGATGGTGACAGGGACCACTCCCTCCCAATGACAAAGAGATTTATGGACAGAATGCTTGCATGGTTGTTTGAGACCTGTCCACTGCTTGACACAGCATTGCACATATTGGAACATGCATTTGACAACATGTCAAGAGAGAGAGAGCCTCACCTGCCCTGGAGATCAACCTTGAAAAGCACATGCTTGTAACCCAACACCTTGAGCATGTGATTATATTCAATGCAACAGCATGGACTCTGTGGACAAGGTTAGTCTTTCTTTGGACCATGTCGAGAGTACTCACCCCCAAGCTAAAACATCCCCTTAGGTGTTTTGAGCTCATGAAGGTACAACAGAGGAGTATCATGAGGAAATATCTCCTGAAAGAGATGTTGATGGAGAGTGACCTGTGGATGAACTTGGAGGTTTAACTGATGAATCAGAAGGCCTGGCAGTGAAAGGTTGACAAGGGCAAACATGAACTGAGGGGTGTGTTTTTGATTGGTAGATTGCCCACAAGGTGGATCACACTTGCTGATAATCTGAATGGTGGTTAATAATTTAAATGGCCACCTGTATGACTAGGCAACCATTACCAGCTCTACCCCCAGCCTCACCTACCTGCCTCAGACAGCTTTCTATGACTGTCCATTTGGATGAGGTGGCTGGAGGTGTTTTACAGTATTATAGCCATGAACTTGAGCTGGATGACTTCATTTTCCTTCAATGGGTGCCAATGGTATTATGCAGCCTTGGGAACAACTGTCCCACAACACAGTCCAAAAGTGGATCAATGAAGTGACCATGGGGGCTCAAATCCATGGCTCCTTCTCCATCCATTGCTTTCATTGGGGTGGAGTTCAATACTGTTTTATATTTGCACCTGTGGGTGAATGTTGGACTCTTGCCACTGTATGTTGGTGAGGTGGTTGGGCTGAAAGCAAGCAAGTAGGTTGTTTTCTCTTTGCTGGTCCTTCCACCTAGGCCAGGACACTAACAGTTCACCATGTTTGCAGTGGGACATCCTTCTCCAATACCTACTTGATGAACTTCATTTCTACAAGACCAATCACAGTGATGCCCTCATACCAGATTCATACAATGCTGACTCAGACAAGTTGCTCTTAGGAGTGGCCACTCTCATTTGACCAGTTTTAGTTGAAGAAATGTGCTCAATGAGGGCCTCCTTCAACTTTGACATCACAGATTTGTGAAGACAGGTGGTTTGCATGGATGGAAAAGTGGACAGACTCACCACCACCATCTTAGAGAGAGTCCCACTTGGTGGGACCACAAACACCCAGCATTCAAATTCATTCCAGTGAAAACTCACAATCAAGCTCCCTCCATACATAGTGGCCCACAATGAACCTGGCAGTGTCAGACCACCAAGCATATTGCAAGCTCCCACTATATCTCCTGCCATGATCAGTGCAGCTGCAGCCATTGTAGTACATCCATCCTTGCCAGCACACAATGCATCCAAGTCAACTGAGAGTACCACAATCACACAGCCATCATCTCAGGCTGTTGCCACTGGCAATTGCAGCCTCATGCTGCAGCACCAGCACTCATCAAAGCTGTCACACGAAACCCCAACAGCCAGCCTAGTCATTCCTGACATCCCCACCTAAAACCCTGATGGGAGCTGTCATCCAAAGAGCAAGTTGTGGTGTGACACTGTCAAGCACTGGATTGAGGGTGACCCAGCACTTTGCCTCCACACCCCACTGCAGAACTGGCCACCAGAATGAACTTGGGGCAAGAATTGGCTGTTTGCATCCAAACACCATCAGCATTCTGTGATCATGCACAAATTCCTTCAGATGTAGGTCCTCTTCCCATATGCCACCATGAATCCTGGACTTACACATGCTCTCCCTCTCACAGATTTCAGTCAGATGACACACAATTTCTCACTGTGTATCTCCAGGCTTTGCAAAGCCACACCCTGCTTTTCCATGTGATCAATGCCACACATGAGGCATGTTACAACCTGTAACAATGATACACCAATATGTAGTTGGATACATGGTACTCCTGTGATGAAGAGGAGTAGTCTGCAAGACCTAGAGTCTTTAGCAGTGGTAGATAGACCTCACCAAGATGATAATGAGGAATCAGAAGTGATGGCAAGCAAAGCAAGCCAGCAGTGAGTCCAAGTGTACACGGTAGCTTGTGTAGGATTAAGTTAGAGAAACAATACAAGCAGAGTGTGAATATATATGTATATGGCCTGAAGGCATTTAGGGCTGGTAAGATGGAACAGGAAACTAACATAAGGGAAGCATGAGCATATGAAAATGTGTCATGTACATGTAAGACATGTTGGAATGCATGAAAGGATAGGAAACATGTTGTGTATAAGAAGCACATGATATACAGTGGCTCAAAAAAGTGTCCCAATGTTTGGCTATTTTGCAAAGAGTTGACATTTGCAAGAGATCCAAAAGGTGTTAGCTCTAACCCTTGCAGGGTCATCAACAG
>JBBPQN010000004.1:0-76953 GCA_038092575.1 Boletus subluridellus | reverse complement strand
AATACCCTTGTTATTTCAAAAGTGAAAAAACCCTTTCCATGGTATTGCTGTTTTGAATTGATCATATCTCTCTGGCATGTGGACCAGATCACATGACCTAGGGGGCAATATTGTAGCCGAGAGTATGTACTATTTATAACTCCACCAAAGCTAAGCATAATTCCCACGCTGTTTGGTGGTGTGCTTCACGCACCACATTCTGGGTTAGTATGGAAAGGGTTTTTGGAGTCACTGTAACTATGGCTCAAGTCTTCTTCACCAAGGATTTTTAGATGGGAAGACCCCTTTGATACAAGTCTTTTCTTCTGTAATATGTGCTCCTGTAACTGTACAATCTACTACCTCAATGAAAATTCCCATTCAGCTTGTTGCACCTTTCCATACGTTAAAAGCTGTCAATACCCCCATCCTTGTCAACAGTGGAGCAAGTATCTCCTGCATCAACTGGGGGTTTGTTCAGAAACACTGCCTTCCCACAGAGAAAGTAGCCCAACCCCTCATCACTTGGAATGCTGATCACTTGCCTAACAAGAATGGAGTAATCCCTTTCTTGATCACCTTCTTTGTCAACATTGAAGGGGTAGCAATGAAGATCCCATTCCATGTCATGAACCTTGGCAAGGATGACATTATCCTTGGGTTACCATGGCTAAAGGAGGCCAATCCAACTATCCATTGGAAAAATCATACCATCACCATTGATGAATTCAACAACCAATCTGAAGACCTTTTCCTCTTCCACTCATCAGACACCCAATGGCATAACTCCTTCTACCAGAAGCTGACCACTCCTCCCCCAAAGCATATCCATGTAGATACTGTCACTGACTTCCATCTCTTCCAGTATAATGATTGGGAAGAGAAATCTAATTACTTTATCTGCACCAATGACAACCAAGTATTTCATCAGATCCTTTGGTGTGGATCTTGCATCATTCCCCTAGGATCCCCCATCATTGGAAAGCTCACCTTAGCCACTGAGCTTGCCATCACTACCAAAAAATCTAAACCCAAGCCAACACTCCCCCTGGAATATTCACAATTTGCTTTTGTCTTTTCAAAAGAAGCCACTGATCACATT
The DNA here is from genome assembly GCA_038092575.1 of Boletus subluridellus. Lineage (NCBI taxonomy): Eukaryota > Fungi > Basidiomycota > Agaricomycetes > Boletales > Boletaceae > Boletus > Boletus subluridellus. The sequence continues at coordinate 75,872 of JBBPQN010000004.1, read as the reverse complement.
TTCCCTTCCTGATCCTATGATCACAAGATTAACCTCAAGGAGTCCTTCACCCCAAAGATTGGAAAACTCTACCCCTTATCTCCTAATGAACAGAAGGCAACTGAGGAGTTCCTAGACAAAAACCTCTGATGTGGAAAAATCCACCCCTCAAACTCCTCCAAGCTACCCCTTTCATCTTCATCAAAAAAAAAGATGCCTGCCAAGACTACAGCTATCTTAATGAACATACTGTTCATGACACCTACCCCCTCCCCCTAATGTCCAATCTCATCAACAATGTCAAAGATGTAAAGGTGTTTACCAAGTTTGATGTTAGATGGCAATATAGCAATGTCAGGATTAAGAATGGTCACCAATGGAAAGCTATCTTTGTCACTCATAAATGCCTCTTCAAACCCACCATGATGTTCTTTGGCATTACCAACTCCCTATCACCTTCCAGTGATTCATGAACAACTCCTTCAGAGACATGATTACTGAAGGATGGCTGGTGATCTACATGGTTGACCTTCTGATATTCTCCCCTGACAAGAAAACCCATGAGGAACAAACTAAGAGAGCCCTCCAGCAGAGGACCAAGCTTGACCTCCATCTCAAGCTAGAGAAATATAACTTTGCTGCCAAAGAAGTCAAATACCTTGGAATGATTGTTTGCCCTGGACAAGTCACAATGGATCCAGTGAAGCTCAATGGTATTGCAACCTGGTTCACCCCTCAGAAGGTCAAGGACATATGCTCCTTCCTTGGCTTCACCAACTTCTACTGCAGATTCCTCCTGGACTACTCATCTGTTGTCCACCCTCTAATTGATTTGACCAAGAAGAACCTTGCATGGAACTGGACCCCCACCTGTCAACAGGCATTTGACTTCCTTAAAGCAATATTCCTGGCAAAACCAGTTCTTCAAATGCCCAAGCTCTCTGCCCCATTCACCATTGCCACCAATGCCTTGAAATATGCCTCTGGTGCAATTCTACTACAGACCTGGCATCCCTGCTCCTATCTATCACAGTCCTTTTCCTTCACAGAATGACACTATGACATCTATGATCATAATAAACTCATGGCCATTATCTGCACCCTCAAATCTTGGCAACATTACCTCCATGGATCTCCATTCCCTGTACAAGTCTTTATTGACCACAAAAATCTCACCTACATCCATAAACCTCAGGACTTGAACTGATGCCAAGTTCAATGGCTCTTGGATCCACTGACTTTGATCTCAAGATGATTCATGTCCCAGGAAAACTCCTTGCAGGATCTGACACCTTGTCCCATTGCACCAACTCCCTACCCCCCTCCAATCTAGATAATGAAGGGATTACCTCCTTCCACCTTCCCTCTTTGTCCACATCATTGATGCTACACTACACAACAAAGTTTCCTCAGCCTCAGCAAGTGACCCCCTTGTCCTTAACTTCCTTCAGTCCATTAAGGATTACATTCCATTTTTCTTCCACAATCACCTTTCCAATTGGTGCTACAATGCTGGTGTCCTTATATACCAAGGTGATTCCTATGTCCCTCCTACCACCTCCCTCTGCCACAACATCATCCACCACTGCCAACCATGAGACCACCAGACATCCCAGCTACCTCAAAACTAGACAACTTGTTGCTGCTGAGTCCTGGTGGCCCAGTTTGGCTACCTTTGTCCATTAATACATGTCTGGCTGTGCTATTTGCTAGCAGAATAAGTTCACTGTTCCCCCTTTAACCCCTAACCCCTCCTCTGTGTCCCATCTATTCCAAGAAATCCCCTGTGACCTCATCACTGATCTCCCCCTATTGTCTGAATTCAATATGTTACTGGTCATGGTTGACCATAGGCTTATTAAGGGAGTAATTCTCTGTCCTACCAAGAAATCCACCACCACAGAAGGAATCATCATATTCCACAAAGTGTATCACACTTTGGACTCTTTGACAAGGTTATTTCAGATCAGGGACCACAATTCACCTCCATATTTGCATGAGAACTAGGAAAACTACTCAAATATGACCTCTCCCAGAGTCTCCACCACCTACCACCCTCAATCTGATGGAGAAACTGGATGTGTTAACCAGGAAATTGAAACCTACCTCTGCATCTTTTGTGGAATTACCCCCACCTCCTGGGCTGAGAATATCACAAATGCCAAATTTGCCCATTTCCAGGAGAGTGATCTCTGCTCTGCCTCTCCAGCTCCTTTGGAACAGATGGGCCTCTTTACTGTTCCTCTGGAATACCATCAGTTCCCTGATGTCTTCAGTAAGAGCAAGGCTTCTACACTTGCTCCTCATTGCAAACATAATCTAAAGGTTGATTATGAGAAGGAGCATCTTCTCCACTGGATACCATTTATTTCCTTTCATCCTGTAAACTTGGCTCTCTCTGTGCATTCCTCAATAAGCACCTCACAATGGTGTTCATCCACCCCTCCTCCACTCATGCTGCTCCAATCCTCTTTGTCTACAAAAAGAATGGTTTCCTTTGTCTTTACATTGTATGACTGCCTGGGCAGGTAGATTAACTGAGTAATCTAATTTCTCTCCTAGATTAGCTGGCTATAATACTGTTGGATATTATATTCCATATATGATATCTACTGATTACATAAGCAATAATTACATCGCACCACATTAGTTTACCTCTACTTTAGTGACCACTAAAGTATTCTACAAATACCAGTTGGAATATAATCAACTATCTATGAGAATAAATAAATCAATAAAATCCATACTATTCCATCATAAAAAAGACCAATTGAATTATAAATCCAATTTGGACACCAGCTTGAAATCAGAACCCCCAGCCCCTGGGCTGAATGCAACTAGGATGAGCATCCTCACCCCCCCTTTGTGGTCCAAAGGCTCAAATATGAGTCAATGACTCATTTATTTGTTAGCCAGCTTGAAACAGACACAGATTATCAATGGCACAATTCAGCAGTAGTTTTATATTGATATGCTTACCTGCTCAGTCTTTCTCACAGTTTAAATTATGCTGTGTGTGAGCAAAGCCCATAATGGGCAGGATAGGAATTATATTGCTTACCACATTTGGATTTGCCTTGTCCTTTTCATTGAGGAACTAACACAGCCATAGGAAGAATTGGCTGGTGAATGTGTTGACATAGGAAGTATTGGCACAGCCATAGAATGTGTTCAGGGCAATGATACAGCCACAGGAAGAATTGGCAGAGAAACCATTCAGGAGCTTTATTACAGCCATAGAAAGCATTGGCTGATAAAAGTGTTTAGGTGGTCAACTCCTACTTTGCTTAACTCCATCAGTTGAATATAGTTTTATTAGTGGGGCACAAGCACAGGCACTGGTCAATCCAGCATAGGTGGCAAACTTGGTCACTTGAGCTAGATTACCAGCCTTGTCAACTAAGAGATAAGATGTACTTGATAGCAATGGCCCAGATGTCTTTTCCCCCAGCATGGTGTTCTTGTTTAGTCAATAGACTACATAAATGCAACACTAATGGGGCTGAGTTTGATTCCTCACTGGATATTCTTCATATTGCTCTACCAGATATATGTCTTAGTTTCTCAAAGAGCCCACTTATATGCACTCAAAGGCTATGAAATACACAAAAGAGTATATGAAAAAGTTCTCCATGATGCATGATGCTGAGTTGCTTGTAGACCCATAGAGATACCAAGACTGAAAGATTGCCTAGTTAGACTTAATGTTGGATCATGGAAAACTGTCCTTCTCTTTTCATAAGCATGCTGCTGCTGTATGTTTTCTCAGACATTTCATTACAGTGGCTCAAAAAAGTGTCCCAATGTTTGGCTATTTTGCAAAGAGTTGACATTTGCAAGAGATCCAAAAGGTATTAGCTCTAATCCTTGCAGGATCATTGAAGGCATACCATCTCTTGCTTGCCAACAGATCATGGCAGTTGGTAATTTGTAGTCTCAAGATGAAGACATGGAAAGTTATTTCATTCAAACAGTATTGTCCTAACTACCAAGCTTTTATATTTACCTGATAGACTATATGTATATGGTGATGCCCTCTGCTAATATCCAGCCCATTACCTTGGGCCCTCTCCAGCACAAGATGCATCTTTAAAGGGGCCATGTCCTTTGAACCACAGTTCTTCCTTCTCTAACACTCTTGATTTCTCATGGCTCTCCCTCAGACCCACTCCATTCAGTGGAGAGGTTGGCTATTGTTAGGAAAGTGATTGAGAAGAACATTAATTGGAGTGTCTAGATGTCAGACCCCTACTTCCTTACCACCTTGTCTATTCAAAAGACCAAGTTCCCATTCCTTTATCCAATTTAGCTGTATTATATTTTATGGAATCCCAGACAATCATGCTTATATTCAATCTTATTGAATCAAATAATGCCAACTCAGCAGTTTGGCAGGATATTTAGGTAACCAAGGAATATTTTTATCTCATGAACCCCTCATCATCACTTCAGCTGAATATCTCAAGTACAATCAACTGTTTATTACAAGGGTATATTATATACCAAGAAAAACAGATGTCTGAGTATTATATATAATAAATGCTAATTGGTGAAGTCAGTGGTGTTTGAGTCTAACATGTCATCTGAGTCATCAGAGAATCCATTGATGACAAGAGCAGGTATGTCCACTGCACTCTCATCAAACCCAGCAGAAAGTGGGTCATCCTCATTCTCAAGGTCATCTAATGCATGATGGTGTTCAGGTACTGATGAAAGTGAGTAAATTCCTGAAATGACCAGTGAAGTACACTCATGAAGACCTGTCCCATTTCCAATGCCACCCATATATTTGTCCTCATTCGTGGGAAGATATTTAAGTCCACTTACTAATGGCAACTCCTCATTTTCAATATCCAGCTCATTTGGATCAATGATTGAAAGTACTTCCTGGATGACTGCATGGTCATGGTCTTGCAAGGTATGAAGAAAGGCAAGGTAAACAGTCCAAACCAATGACTGATCAACATTTGGGCAGCCCAGCTCATTGTAGCAATTCTCAATGAGGATACTGAGGGGGGGAAACAAGATCAAAGACTAGATGGTTGGCATTGATGCATATGCTGTGGATGTGATTGATGCTGGTTTGATTGACCATCACCTGTGATACCATAGTCAGTTTTGAAGTGACACAAGTGTATCCTAGGTCAGGAATGTACCTTGAAATTCAGTATGCCATAGTCCTTCAGGGACTCATGAATCAGTTGTGGGATGCCATGAGAAAGAATCTTTGTAACAAGTGAGTAGTTGCACCTGCATTAGTAGATACAAGCTAACTGTTACAACTCATCATTTTCATCATTTTCATTTCTTTTTCCTTCCCTTTGCCTCACCAAGTTCCCACTCATCTTGGCTACACTTCAGACCTTCACACTAGTCATTACCATTGACTGGTTGGCTTTGCCAAGCCCTCTTATCTATTCCTCATTACCTTCCCCTTCCTCTTTGCTCAGCTTCACTTCTTTGTCTCCTATCCTTGACCCTTTACTCTGCTGTTACCCAATAATAGCTGTGTCCCCTTCCTTCTCTCTTCGTCAACCCATGATCTACAATCTCTTCCTTTCAGATACTTGGTATGTTCATATATCCTCAGTTATCCCACTCCCTTCATTCCTGTCTATGGTCATCCAGTCATATCACATCCTTTACCATTTCCCTTCACCCTTATGGCAACCCCTTGTTCTACCTTGTCATATTCCTCCACCCTAGTACAGTAGCTGCCCTTAGCCCTGCCCTAGTCTCAGCATCTCTATTTAAACCCCACTATACCTAGTAGATCCCCCATTCTGGTCTTCCTTTCTTTCCTTGACCATCATCCTTTAGTCCTTTATCCTTTGACCTTTTATCCTTTGACCTTTGACCTTGCCTGTGATCTCTACTCTCCACTCTTTGTAACTTTACCCTGGCAATATACCCACTTGCTCATTAAACCTCTGGCCTCACTGGAGACCCTCCTAAGAACCCCTGTCCTTATTCCCTTGTCCCTTCATCCTCTTGTCTCCTTGCCTCCTTGTCTCCTTATTCACTTGTCCCTGTGTTCCTTCATCTCCTCATCTTCTTACCCCTTGTCTCCTCATCCCTCCATTTTTGCATCCCCTTGCCTTGCCCTTCCAGTGTCTCTCAATGCCTATTTGGCACCTCCTCCTCTTTCTCATCACTCTGGCCTACTTGGCCTTCTTGACCCTCTTTGTCCTCAGCATCCTCCTCACCTTTGTGACCTTCTGGGTCTTGCTTGTTGCCTTTGTTATGATCTCGTCTCTCATTTCTCCTTTCACTTGATCCTAACGTGATCTACTTATGTAATTCCCCTGATCAGATCTAGATCTGGATCTCCCAATCCCATCTTCCATTCTTCCAATTAGATCTTCCATTCCATCTCTTCTCTTCTTTCCCATGCTGCCCACACATGTATTCCCACACTTACCTTTCTTTTGATCCCCATTGCTTCTCTTCCCGTCTTTATTTATCTTCCCCGTATTTAGTACTCACTCTTGCACGCTTACCCTAGACCCTTATGGTCCATGCGCGTACATAGCTAGTATAAATACAGCGACGAGAGATCACGAACACCAGTTCTAATCTCTTCGTCTTTGACCAAAGTCAGACCAGAGTTCACTCCTAGACACTTATCCAACCTTGCCTGGTGTACCTTGTCGGTAACCGTGTATTCAGGAAGAAAGGTCAACCGTCAAGTCGTCACACTTGATACGATTCTTCTGGAGTCTAGTCCCTAAATCCTTAGTGAAGGATTCATCACCACTGAAAGCCCCCCTTTCCCTATCCTATCTCCGCTTACCTTCTCCCCTTCCTTATTTCCTTTCTTCTCTTGTTGATAGAGGCAATGTTGCCGATCATTATCCTATAGCATCTGCCTTGACAGGATCATAACAGCCTTACTATCCTCCTCATATCCCAAAATCTTCAAATCCCTCAATCTCTCTTCTCTTTGCCCCTTGCCCCTTTGATCCTCATCCTCACCCTCCTAGCCACCTTAATACCTAGGATCTCTTCCTATCCCTAGGTACCATAACCCCTATTCCCTCACTCCACAAGAACTCCTTGTCTAGACTTGTTGCCTAGTCTATGGCCCAGATGTCATTGACACCTGCAGCCCAAAACTGATGGCATTTGAGATGGTTAGTGTTATGGTTTTACCCACAAAAATGGTACTCCAACCAGGGATGCTACTTCACAAGAGGTCTTGACAATGACCAAGTCAAGGTTGATGTTGGCAATAACAATGAGAGTGAGAGAAGCAAGGAAGTGAGTAGTATAAGGACAGCTATATGCCCAAGGAATGAGAAGTCTCACTGAAGATCTTCTGCAGAGCAGAGAACCCAGGGTATGAATGAGTAGATTCAAGTTAGAGAGCTATTCGAGCTCAGCTCGAAAACTTATACTAAGTACAGTGGTTTAGGGCTGGTCTAAGGAAATGGCCCAATATAATAAGGGAACTCTAGAGTAGGCATAACTGTGTCAGAGATGCATCACGTTGCATAGCACATGATCAAGGGAGAAACTGGAATGGGTATAATAGGATCAATAGATTGGGTGATCTAGGATCAATGAGGCTGTCCATTTGAGGGCAGGCATTGGAGTCTACAATCCAGAGGCTGTATCTCAGATGATTGCAGATGATTGAGGCAGATATCAGGGCATGTAGGATCAACAAGGCAATGCTCAGGAGATCTCAGATCTGTGAGGCAATGAACCACAGCCAACTGGGGAGAGTAGGATCAGGGAAGATCCAGGGAAACTCCAGGGAGGATCCAGGCCTTGTGTTACACGGAAACAAAAATATTATTCCCTGTTGAGGTCAACAACAAATTGATATATACCTGGAGACACTGAGACCTTGTTTATTAAAGAGTAAGTTGACCATCTTCCCAGCATTGGAGTACATCCAGTAAAGTTCCATTATCATTGGTTCAATGGAGGCAATGGTATGGCCTTGTTGTTGTATCTGAATGAACCCAAGTCTGGTGTCCAATTGGATAAACCTATAAGCCTGTATTAGAGCTCAGTCATACTGGTCAGTGGTTATCTGATCTTCACAGACTGGGTAGTGGGACACATCCATCCCCATACTGGTTAGTGTCTATTACTTTCTAGAGCTATTCCACAATCTGATTGAAATAACCAACACTTACTATGAAGTGCAAGCCAACAAAGAGGACAATTGATAGTGAGAATATAGCTGCAAGGAGAGTTGGGAAATCTCCAAGAGGACACAACTGAGGTCCTCTGGAGGGCACTTTCCACCTTATATACTGTCTAGGGATTTACACTTGTATACACTAGATCTGATGATATGCTATGCTATAGAGAGTCAAGACAAGTCAGGGGAGTCCTATATAATAGGAGCATAGCATGGGAGTCATGAGGGGGTGGGGAGGGGTGAGTCTAGATCATGGTCAAGGACTTGAGCATTTAGTGTCTCAAGTATTAGATAGGAGCTAAATGTGAAAGCTGTTCAAGAAAATCAGGAAAAATAGATAGAAATATGGAAAAAAATAATAGGGTCTGTAACAGTGACAGTTGGTTAGACATGCAGCCCACAGGCATCATATGTGGGGCTTGACTAGCTCCATTGGTGCTATAAGCAGTGAGTTTCTAGCAGTTGTTAGAGTTCTGCCAACTTACAGTTTGGCTTCTATTGGTTGGATATTGTCAAAGGGATGGGAATGATGGCAGTTGGGGATGGTGACAATCAAGCTGCTGGCCTTAGCCAGTGAGATGAAGTGAGCATGCACAGTGCATGTATGGTACTGCCAGTGGCACTACATTTCTCACCACATTGTATCATCACCTACATGATTTGCCACTATATTTCATAGCAGTTTGCTGGTGTAACTCCACTAGTCCTTTTCTTATCTCAAATGCCAAACTGAGCTGCAAGTTGCACCTGGATGGCCTGTTGTCTTCCCTGACTCACCTTGCATCTGCCAATTTGAGCCATTCACCCAGATTCACCTTATGTTTCTGCTTTGCATCTTATCTCCAAAAGTCATCCACCCAGATCCATCACATCTCAAGAGCCAAACCATTATGCTTAATGCATAGAACCCAGTTGAAGCACACACTCAAGTGTAGTGCAAAGACATGTGAAAGCTTAGAGTCTTGCTATGACAAATCCTAAGACTTATCACTTGCAGTATGACCAGATTCTAGCAAGTATATTGTATAGAACTAGATGGCTAACTACTGTACAAAGGCAAGGTATTTATAAGAGCAGGAGCTATGCACAGACCATGTCAGCACAGACCATCTGGGCTGAGGGGAATACAAGGCAGAGTGAGAGAACTGCCTAGAATGTAGCTACTCATCTGTATAAAGCAAGTTGTCTGAGAAAGTACATATTGTATCCTAAGAACATGGACATGAGAGCATAAGCCTTCTGCATACATATAAGAAGATGAATGAGCTAAAGCAGAGTTTGAAGAAGAAAAGGAAAGGAAATCTGTAACATTACCCCCTTCATATGAAAGAGGCTCTGACTCTTCCTCTATATCCTGAAGTCCCAACTCCTTTTCTTCCTCCTCAGTTCCTACCCAACTGGTCTTCCTTGTTGATATTGTAGTTGGTGGAGTTATGGTTCCAATCAACCCACTCATTGTCATGGAAGATACAGTTGTCAGTGATGTGTCCGACCTCTTCACAGAGAGCACAGACTCAACAAGGGCATCACACCTGGATTTGTCTGGGGGTGGCAGTGTTGCAGAACAGACAGATGTATGTATTGGTCACAGTTGACCTGGAAGTGATCAGGGCTGTGATACTCATAGCAATGGAGGTGGTGGTGGGGAGGAATATTAGTCCAGGCAGGGGGTTGGATATGTGATGAAGATGGTGTTGGAATTATTATTCCATATATGGTACCTACTGATTACATAAGCAATAATTACATCGCACCACATTAGTTTACCTTTACTTTAGTGACTACTAAAGTATTCTACAGATGGAAGGGGCAGTTTGACAACCTCCAATGGCCAAGATGGCAGGGGAGATGGAAGGGGTGTCAGTGGCAGAATTGGTAAGGGGGATTGGGATGTTGGTGTGACGAAGGGAGGTGGAGTGTCCCTGGTTCCTATTTCTGATAGTTTCCAAATCCAACAGGAGGCCCAGTGGGACAAGGGTAGTGGTTCCAAGACCAAGCCTTCTTTGTTCTGTCTAGGAGAGGCAGGCATGTCATTTAAGAGGGGAGTGAGGGGGCACTGTCAACATAGGGGTTGTGGTCTTCTTGTCAACACTGGTCTGCAAGGACTCAAGGGACTCAGATTGGACCCTGGATGGGAACCCATTGGTGGGCCTAGCAACTGGGGTAGGGATAGGGATAGGAGTGGAAGAGGAAGATGTCAACCAACCATTGATCCCTCATGAGTGGCTCCATGATTGGAGGGATGGGGAGCAGGGGCAGTGGGGATATTGAGGTTGTCCTCAGAGAAGCAGATTTTCCACTCCAGCTCCAACATGAAGAAGATAAGAGGCTGAAGGATGGAGGAGACAGCAAGAGGGGGGAGTGAGTTGACAACTGCACTAAACCCCTGATTCCAGAGAAGATCTAAAGTAAGGACCCTTGCCTTGGCAATAGCCTCATTCAAAGTGGCAGTATAGACAGTGGGTTGGTTATCAGGGATCAGGTGGATCATTATACACCTCACCATGGTGTACAACCTATACAGCTGAGTCAGGGTGATGAGGTCATAGTTGTAAGCGAAGACACAGTTTCTTTCAATGAGAAGGGTGGTGACAGGGTTTTCAAGGATGGAGGCATAGAAGATGCAATGGTGGGAGACTGAGAGATGGTTGCAACAGATTATTGAATATCTAAGTACTATACTGTAGGTAGTTAGTACTAGTGATAGGTATGTAGCTCTAATGAAACTATACTCACCTCAGTGGTTGCAAAACCAGCTGAGGTGTAACTAACTACTTGAGACCAAAAATACTATGTGCTTAAGTAATTGAGTAATACTAAATAAGGAATAATAAATTCCAACACAGATGGGGGTGTCTGGGTGATGGCTATTGCAATGAGGTTTAAGTGAAAGATGGGGGAAAGTCCTTGGGGTGACAAGACTTATAAACTCAAAGGATTGTTTGTGAATGTTTGAAACTTCCCTCAGGTTCCCATGTGTTCTCTACTGTTGAGTACCCTTTCCATGAGGTCAGGTACTGTCTTCATTCTCATATTCTGCAGTGTGAAAGAATTTTGTCAACCTCATATTCTTTTTCCCCTACAATAAGGTTAGGTGGAGGATTGGAGTAATTGGGGCCATGTTTGGAGGTCTCCCAATAGGTTGATAAGAGGGATGCATGGAAAACATCATGGATTTTCAAAGTTTTGGGGAGGCAGAGATGGAACACCACTAGGGAAATGACTTGGGTGGTTTCAAACAGTCCCTCTCATCTGGGAGTGAGTTTCCTAGAATGGTAATGGAGGCAAAGGTTCTTGCCTTCTAACCACACTTTATCTTCTACCTTCCATGGGTGGAATTTGGAGGAGATCTGTTCCTTCATATTTCTTTGTGCCTTCTCATGTGCAGCAATAGCTTTCAATTGGGCTTCTCCAAGTATTTCCAATTGTTGTTCCAGAGTAGGGAGGAATGTCTTTTCAATTGGAGGATAAGGGTGGAGTTCATATTCCATCATGAAAGAGATGGGCAATTTATTGGTGATGGAATGAACAGCAGCATTATGGGAGAACTCAGCCATGAAGAGGAGCTCCACCCATTTCTCAGGGTGTCCATCATAGAAGATGTGAAGATAGGTTTCTACTTCCTGGTTGACTCATTCTGTTTCACCATTGGTTTGAGGGTGGTAGGTGGTGGAAAGGGCCAGATCATACTTGAGGAATCTGGCTAGCTCTCATGTAAAGGCAGATGTGAATTGGGGCCCTCAATTGGAGATATACCTGTCATGTAATTTGGAGTGATGGAAAACAGTTTTGAAGAAAAGAAGGGCCACATCTGCAGCATCAATTGTTTTGAGGCAAGGGGCATAAATTACCCCCTTCATATGGCCATGGTCAACCATGACCATGATGGAGTCAAAGCCAAGAGTGGGGGATCCATGATGAGATCCATGGAAACTCATTGGAAGGGGTGGACTGCCAGGGAAGGCAATGGGATAAGGGGTGGGGCAGAGGAGTGTGTATTAACCTTGTGGGCTTGGCAGATGGTATAGCCTGAAATGAAATGGTGGACAAAGATGGTAAGACAAGGCCACCAGTAGTTGCATTGGACGGTATTGACTATGTGGAAGTAACCACCATGACTCCCAGGTTTGCTGTTATGGACAAAGCTAACAAGGTTCCATCAGGCTGAGTCAGGAACAAAGAGTTTGTTCCAGTAATAGAGATGGGGGTGGTCATAAGCCCAGTTGGTCTGTGCAGGTGAAGAGGGACAAGCCATTAGCAAGGGCTTTAATAACATTGAATACCAGGAGTCCATAGGGGAGGAGGTTGCAATCTTTTCAGCAAGGGCAACATTGATAGAGTGAATGAAGAGATCAGGGGAAAGGAGGGTGACATCCTGATTATCAGCAGTTGTAGTAACATCATCTTGATGAGAAAGAGGGTCTGCTGGGCCCATCTGGACACCAGAAAGATGGTGGAAGGTCAAGTTGAAGTCTTGCAAGAACATCAACCACCAAGCTTGCCAATCTGATAACTTCCTGGGTTGTTTGAAGTATGTTAAGTTCTTGTGGTCAGTCAAGATGGTGACAGGATGGGAGGTGCCTAGGAGATAGTGACACTATTCGTCCAAGGCATGGATAACAGCAAGCAATTTGCAATCATAGATGTCATAATTCCTCTCAGCTGGGGAGAGGGTTTGAGACAGGTAGGCACAGGGGTGTAGGTCACCATTGGTGTCTTTTTGCATTAGGACCTCCTGTAGTGGTGAGGGAGGCATCAGTCATGATGAAGAAGGGAGAGAGGGTGTCAGGGAGATGTAGGACTGGGCATTTGGTGAAGGCCCCCTTGAAAGCAAGGAAGGCATTCTGTTGGAAGGTCCCCCATGTCCATGAGGCATTCTTCTTTGTCAGTTCAATGAGAGGGTGAGCCAAGGCAGAGAAGTTAGGAATGAACTTCCTATAGAAGTTACAGAATCCTATGAATGATCAGACTGCCTTAATAGAGAATGGGGGTTTTCAGTCATCAATGGCACTCAGCTTGACCAGGTCCATCTTTACTTGTTCCTCCTGTACAATCATTCCCAAGTACTCAACCTCATTAATGTCAAAAGAACACTTTTTGAGTTTAAGGAACAGTTTGTGTTCTTGTAGACATTTAAGGACTTGTTTTGTTTGCTCTTCATGGGCAGAAGGGGAGAAGGAGTGGATGAGGATATTGTTTATATAGATAATAAGCCATCCTTCTGCCATCATATCACTGAAAAGATGATCCATGAAGGCCTGGAAGGTGGCAGGTGAATTACAAAGTCCAAAGAACATCACCATTGGTTCAAAGAGGTTGAAAGGGGTAATGAAGGCTGCCTTCCATCGGTATTCAGGTTTAATGAGCACATTGTTGTATCCCCATCAAATCATTTGTCCATCTTTGTTATGATATACAATATTTTCAAACTTTTTAACTTAGTGCTCTCGCACACTTACTTTACATCCTTCAGACTTCAAAGTCATGTGATGTGCATGTGACCATGGGAAACTACACATGACCTATGGCCTAGACAAACATGTTGCACACATGCCTTATTAATTTCCGTTCTTTCTTTCTTATCATCATTCTTCTTCTCTCATGAACACTTCTTTCATCTACCTAAAACCAGTAGTCTTCCCATGGTCCATGTGCACACCTGTAACTTATATAAACTAGCTGTAGTCGACTGGACTCCCCAGTCTAATCCATTTGTTTGCTGTGACCTACATCCATGCGGCTGAATTAAGGAAGATGTCTATCCTCATCTCTTACTCTCCTCTCTTCATAACCACTGTGGTACAGTTTGGTGTAGCTTGTTGAGTCCCACCAGTGTTTGTTCAAGCCTTCTCACAACAATCTTGGTAAAAAGGTGAGAGCCTCTCAGTTTGTCCATTAGATTGGATATGAGAGGGAGGAGGTAGGCATTCTTGATGGTGTGCTCATTGAGGTATCAGTAATCCTGGCAAGGATGAACCAATCCATCCTTCTTTGGGATGAAAAAGAAGGAGGGAGCCTGTGGTGATTTCAATGGGACTATCTTCCATGATTTGACATGTTCATCTATGAATGCTTGACAGGCATTGAGCTCCTTTGAGTTGAGGGAATAGGCCTTAGCAACCTTTAAAGAGAAGTTGTCCTTGGGATCAATAGTGTGATTGAAATATTGAAAGGGGGATAACTTATCAATGTTCTTCTTTTCAAACACATCTTGGAAGGCAGAGTATTGAGGTAGAAGTTTCTTCTCCACCTTCTTGGTGTTATGATCTCGTCTTTCCTTTACTCCCTTTCACTTGATCCTAACTGATCTACTTACATAATCCCCTGATTAGATCTTGATCTGGATCTCCTGATCCAATCTCCCGATCTCATCTTCCATTCTCCCAATAGATCTTTACCTACACCTTCTCTTCCATTCCCCACATTGCCACCACATGTATTCCCACCCCACACTCCCTTTAATCTCTGTCACTTCTCTTCCCTTTTTTATTTAACTTCTCCATATTTAGTACTCGCTCTCGCATGCTTACCCTAGACCCTTATGGTCCATGTGCATACATAGCCAGTATAAATACAGCGACGAGAGATCACGAACAGCAGTTCTAATCTCTTCGTCTTTGACCTTCATCTGAAGTCAGTAGCAAGACAGCTCCTAGTCGTTTATCCAACCTCGCCCAGTAGCTCATCATTGAGTACCATGTATCGGAAGATAGGTCAACCGTCAAGTCACCATACTCAATATGATCCTATTGGAGACTAGTCCCCTCAATCCTTAGTGAAGGATTCCCACCGCTGAGAGCCTCCCTTTACCTTTTCACATCTCTGCTTACCTTTTCCTTTCCTCATCCCCTTTCCCTTCTTGTTGTTAGAGGCAGTGTTGCTGACCCTCATCCTTCGGCATCTGCCTAGACAGGATTGTAACACTTGGCCTTGGAGGCAATCTCAGTGGCTACAGTGCTTTTATAGGTGAAAAGGGAGCAATCAAGTTGCTTCTTCCATAGGCAGGTGATGTGAAGGTTTGGATCTACCCCTAGGTATCAGATGAGGTATCATTGAGTGATGGCTTCTGGGAAGTCGTGGCAAGGAGTGGGCAAGTGATCTGGAATGGTAACTTGTTCTGTTCCCCAATCAATGATGGAATTGAGGTCTCAGAGCCAGGAAAGACCAAGGATGACATTTTTGGTCCCATAGTTATAACCATCAGCTTTCATTCTTCTTCTATCTGTCCAACCTGAAGAGTAAGGGATATCTGGTGTTGGATAATCACTTCCTTGTTGGTGGATCCATGTACATTTTGTGCTTTTAATGGTTTTGGAGATCAGGTGGTGAGAATGTGATATCTCAAGGTGAAGTCTCAATTAATGAAGCATCTGGTTGCACCACTGTCAATAAGGGCAGTGATGTCAACAATTTCTGCTCCTGCATGCATATAAAGGAAGAGGGGGATTTGGATTGACTGGGCATGCAAATCTGATACAAATATATGAGCTATTATGTTTGGAGGAGAAGGTGTCAAAACTTTCCTCTGATTTAAAAATCCTCAATCACTTCTATCTTAACAGTTGCTACAGTTTCTCCCACTTCCTCTGGTTGTTCCTTGAAGTAGATTTTGAGCACTTTAAGGATGTCCTCTTTTGGAATGTTCCTTCCTCCAAGGCTAGTAACATAGGCAACAACAGGATTTGAGGTAGGAGTGGTGGTGGTGGTCCTGACCCTCTGAGGGTTATGTGGGGGATGTGGCAGCCCATTGTTACTGCAGAATGGGTTGTTGTTACATGAAGGGCAAGGATGGTTAGTGGTGCAACATCCCTTCTGATGGCAAATGAAGCAAATATTGTTCTTCATGTGACAGGCATGTTCAACTGAAATGAGGCAAATAGCGTCCACATCCATGGCATTGGGGTCATGATGAGGGGTGGTATGAGTTTGGTGTGATGGGGTCTGTGTGGATGTGGGGATGAAGGCCCTTTCTCATTGAAGTCCTTCTTGTCTTCTGGCCTGCCCAGCAAACTGGAAGGCTTTTGGATCCACTTGTCAATGGTTTCTGGAATGGTAGGCATCATAATGATGGTGTTGGAGAGCTCTTTGTCTGGGCCATTGATGTACCATTCAATCAAGGCCTTTCGATCCATTATTTTGGCCTTTCCTGCAAGTAACTGGAACTGGAGATTGTAATCATCCAGCCCATCAGAATCTCTGAGGTTCTGTTTCAACCTTCCTAAGTTGATTTGTAGGGTAAAGGCTTTAGTGAAGCCTGTGGATACTGCAATGAAGGACTTATCATGATCCTCCACACTCTCATCTGCTATTTTCTGATACCAACCCTCAGAAAAGTCTCCCCTTGTCCTTTGCTCATCTTGGCAAGGAAGGTGAGCATCTTGCCTTGATCATTATAAAAGTGAGGGTTCATCTGAAAGTAGGCCTTCATGGCCAGCAACCATCATGGTACATCATCTGGGTGCCTGGAAAAGATATCAGGGGGACCTGCCTTGATCTCTGACTTGTACTTATCAACATTCATAGGGATAGAGGATTCTGGTATTGATTCTGCATGTTCTTTGTTTGTTAGGATTTGTGGTAATTGAGGTGAAGCTGGTTGAACAGGATTACTCTGTAGATAAAGAGTAGTTCTCTCCTGGTCCAAAGATGGAAGGGGATGTGCTAGGAAGGAGGGGCAGGGGGTGGTGGAGTTACAATCAAAGAAGGAGGGGTCATTGTAGTGGTAGTCAGTTGACTCAACTGGGGCAAGGGGTATTTCAATGTTTTCCTCCTGCTCTGGGAAGAGGGCTCTGATTCTTTGCCATGAAATGGTGGTAGGGGAGACCTTGTGCTAAACAGCAGAGATAAAGGGGACAATCTAGTTCTTTTGTTATGCTTAATGCATAGAACCTAGTTGAAGTGCACACTTGAGTGTAGTGCAAAGACATATGAAAGCTTAGAGTCTCACTATGACAAATCCTAAGACTTATCATTCATAGTATGACCAGATTCCAGCAAGTATATTGCATAGAACTAGATGGCTAACTATTATACAAAGGTGAAGTATTTATAAGAGCAGGAGCTGCACACAGACCATGTAAGCACAGACAATCTGGGCTGAGGGGAATACAAGGCAGAGTGAGAGAACTGCCTAGAATGTAGCTACTTGTCCATATGAAGCAAGTCATGTGAGAAAGTATCATACATATCCTAAGAACATGGATATGAGAGCATAAGCCTCTCATGTATGCGAAGGTGAATGAGCTAAAGCATAGTTTGGAGAAGAAAAGGAAAGGAAATCTGTAACACAAACAGAGCTACTCTGTCCTCCACCTGGATTCATCCATTCATAACTGTGTTGAAGTATGTATTTCAGACCTTGGACTGTGTTTCTTTGAAGACAACAAGATTGTTCATGGCTGATTATGTCAAAGCATTTGTTTGGTGGGTAAGGAATTTTCATAGTGGTCTTTGGGCTGGTTATGAACAATTGACAGCATTATGAGCAGCTGCTAACTGTAGTGATAGGAGACATCCAATGACCCAGTGCAAGATAAGTTCTGGAATATGTTCATGATATCATTTATGATGCAGTAACACCATCATGGTTTGGATTAGTGCCCAGCAACTTTGGTGCAGGAATGATCAAACAGATGAGTGGTGATTGCTCAGAACTGTTCATATTCCAATTACACTCATCAGTTTTTTTGGGGTGGAAAACTCAGGGTTGGACCTCCAGGCTATTCTTGATAATACTATGGAACTTGCTTTTGCAGTGTATCTGGTGTGCTCATGAACAATGGCTCTGAACACACAGCCACATATCATTCATGCTTTGCAAGCTATGTCAGCAGCCTGAAATGCATCCATCCTGGCTTTAATCCCTGGCCAAATGTCATAATCCAGAAATCCTTCAAGTCAACCCTGGTCCTCCAGACCAACTCCACTTATGTTTATACTAACTCTGTTGCATTCTGTTATGGTTTTACCCATAGCAATGGAACTCCAACATGTAACACTATGCCATAGAAGGTCTTGACCAAGTCCAAGTCAAGGTTGAAAGTGATGTTGAAGAGATGAGAAGAGAGTTGAGTGAAGCAAGTGTCTGATATGAGGGAATGAGTATCCCAAGGAACAGGAACCTAACCAAGAGCTCCTGCAGAGCAGAGAAGATATGGTATGATTGAGTAGATTTAAGTTGAAGAATCTATGTTCAAGCTCAGCTTGAACTTATATACTACTGTACATGAGTTTAGGGCTGGTCTAAGATAATAGCTCAGAAAGGAAAGGGAACTCTAGGGTAGGTCAAACACGTGAAGAGATGTGTTGCATTGCATGGCATGTGAGGAAAGGAAGAAACCGGAATGGGTATAATAGGATCAAAGATTAGGTAATCTAGGATCAAAGAGGCTGTAAGCCACAGCTAACTAGAAGGGATAGGATCAGGGAAGATCTAGGAAATCCCCAGGGGAGATCCAGGCCTTGTGATGCATGGAAATGTATTGTCTGGGGGAATGTCCAGTCAAGAGACAAGAGTCCATCTAGGATTAAGCCCATGGATTGTCCACTAAAGAAGGCAAAAGGGGTAGCTGCAAGATGTGATCATCAAATATGATCTGGTAATATACAGGTGAAGGGTGAAGAGAAATGGAAATAAAGAAAAAAAGTCTGGATAACTGGTCACAGGTGACAGGTGTCACAAAACCATAACACATTCTCACTCAAGACATAGTTCTGGACCTCCAGACCTTGTTTATACTTATGACCCATACTTACATACATCACATCACATTTCCATTCCTCCATATATACTAGTTTCACTTCTTGTTATCCTCCATACCTGTGTTCCACTTAGAAGCGCAACTCCAGCTTTACTCTATCCCCAATACCTTACTTACAAACCAGCTCCACCTCTGTTACTAATGCCCTGTAACTCCAAAGTATATAAATCCCCATTACTCCTGTATCCTTCTTTGGGTTCAAATATTGATTTAGATAAACTCCTTTCCTTTTTGCTTGAGTCTTAAAGACTCTTCTCTGACCTCTGCTCCACTTGATGTCTAGAATGTTTTAAGTCTGGCTTGGACTCTTTAGTAAATTCTAGGATAACTAGGACTCCTGCCTAACAAGGGCACACCACATGTGGTGAAGCCAAGTCCCATCCACCTAAGACAATCCAGAGTTTTCCCACTCTTAACAGTATATTCAAACTCTACTTGTTACAAGTCCTAATCCTATGCATGCCACCAGATCCCAAACCCATGCCTTGAATGCAAACCCTCCACCATCTCCAAGATACAACCCTCTTAGTATCTTTGGAAGCAGCCAACAAGGTCCTGAAATTGTCAGCCAATTCCAGGGCTTCTCCATCTAACATAGAGTTTGCCCACTCTTAACATCAAACCATCATGCTGCCTTTCATGTCTTCAATTACCTTGTTCTTTTTGGCCCAGTACATTCCTTGTGAACATTTCCTTTTGAGTATTTGATCAGGATACTACAGCATCTCCCCAGCAATTATAAGGGTGATAAGTAATTTTTCTATGCACTTACAATACATCTCCACATATTTGATTGTAGGAGAGCTAGAAATTACTATGTTACACTTGTACCTCCAAGGTGCTGAGTTACAGGCATGATTATCTTGTCCAAACTGTCCATCAGCCATATAAGTGTACAAGGTCCTTCTTGACCATGCATACTGCACATGTACTTACAGTCTTCCCTTAGATGCAAATGATGTTGTTTCCATTGACAACATTAGGACACTGGAAACCTGGGATATAACATTTGTACCACAAGATTTGCAGCAGCTGATTCACTGACACAAAGTAGTATTGTATGCTCACATTAGGTCCAATCAGGGCATCATCTACAGTCAATGTTCAATCCACCTGGATAACTCACTTATTCTCTTTTATCCACTTGGGATTGGTCATTGCCTGCTACCCCAGGAAGCATCAAGTATATACATATATGAAGATGAAGACTTAGTACATTTCACAGTCAGAAGGCAGCACACCTTGCCTGTGAACATGGCTAATCTGTTTTCCTCACTTCCTAGCAGATCCCTCCACCATTGAAGTGAAGCTTGAATATATGAAGATTTTGTGAGTACTTGATCACTATGCATGGTGGCCAGTTTCTGACAACACTGTGGTTGTGCTTTCTTTTGTGTCAGGTAAGCTTTCTCTGTCTTGCACTAATCGCGATTGACTCAGATCATTAAGGACTGAGTCCTGTGTGGCTAAACAATACTATAGTCAGTTTGTATATTATATAGTGCAGTAAAATAAGTGGCCATGGCTAAGGAAATTTGTCATCTGACAAGGATAGATCACTTTGGGAGGGTGGTACTAGTATATTGACTGTATACCAATTGGGTGATGATTGGGTGATTAGCTTCATGCTGGGTGAAATTTTATGTTTTCACAGACATTTTAGGCATGTTTTAAACTTCAAAAATAACCTTGTATTTCCATGTTTGTTGGTTTTTCAAATTCAAATGGTTGTATGGGTAATGACAAAACAATAAGTTATTTCCTGGCAAAAATGTGAATATGAAATTTGAAGTCTTCACAGCTTCTACCAATATCAATTCTTCAAGTTTGGACTGACATTTGTAACATGACTGCAGATTCATGTTGACTCTAGATTTTTGCCAACATGCAGACGGACAAAAAATCTTTAAGTTCCAGCTGGCTCTGCTGAGATGTCATATTAATCTTCAATTTTTGACTTCACATTTTCCACTACATTTTACTCACACTTAAATACAGCCCACCACCTTGTAAAAGTTCATCACCAGCACATTAAGGTGTGTCATTTCATGTTGGGAATCCCACATGTAAGAAAAATAACTGGATAGGAACATCACAACATTCAATGTATGATTGTAGCTATGATTGTTGTTGCCACACCACCTAATGTGGTTCAATCCATTTGAGCTCTTGTGCAATGTTCTATTTACATGAAATCATCAATCCAATGAAGGAAAGCTTCCATAGCCAAATTCAATATGTCAAAGGATATCATCCTTGCTGCTAACATATATTGAGGAAAGAATATGGTGAAGGAAGATTTCAACATCCCCAAGCTCAAGCATCTCCTGAGCTTTGCCCATGCTATCAACAATAGTGGTGGACTATCTCAATATACTGCTGATGTTACTAAACATCTTCTCATATGTAACTCATTGTGAAACCCCCTTCACACAAACAAGTCAACAAAGGGATTTTACTGAGCAGATTGACCACCTTCTTGATCTCAAGGAGTACATGCACTCATTCAATCATTACCTTTGCTTCAGCAACATGACAAACCCCAGGTAAATGCCACCAACAATGAAGCATGTCTCTTCCATACCAATCCAACTATGGCATAGGCATCCAGTATTGCTCCTGAGGAACAGTATTGCTTTAAAGCTCCCTGTTTATTCTGCAACCATTTCACAAATGGATTTCTCTCTAAGAGTGCTGAAGTAGTGATGATGGTTCCTGGGATCCCTGACCAGTTATACCTCAGCCTAATCAAGACTTGTAATATATGTGTGCTTCCTGATTCTGTCATCAAGTGGCAGGAATGTATTGTATGTTGCACCAGTGGTAACAATGTCCCATAGGTCATCCAGATGTTTAGCAAGGTTAAGATATGGTACAAATTTTGTATTTAGCAATGTTCAACTTCCCATCTATCAACTACTCCACATAGCCAAGTCATACAAACTCAGCCTCCTTCCAGCTGCTTTCTATTCAGACATTGTAATGCAGTTCTTGTGAATATGGCTGATCAAAGTAAATATAACTCTGGATATAAGTAACTTTATTGCACATTACACATGATCAATGCTGATTATGGATTTAGATTCTGTTGTACATGTTAGGGCAATCCTTCAACTGGTCAAACCTTCTTGGTGTTTGAAAGTACAACTCTCCAGTTTCCTGGATGTTCCCCTCCTTATGTTCAACCAATCAATGTCACCACCACTCCAGACAATCAGCCAGACAGTCAGTTCTGAAAGCTTAAATAGGATTCATCAGATTTTCATTCAGGATCTGCATATCACATAGGACTTGTCATTCCTTTAATATTTGGTGCCTGTTTTTGGGCTCCCATAGATTACATGGTGACAGCCACAACATCTCAGGAAATATACAATAAGTTCTATCTCAAATGTTATACAGACAAGGAAAGTTTCAATACTTTATTTGAACCTATACATATAGATTATAACATGGACAATGGGATATTAGGAAGTATTATGCTTAGTGAAAAATGTTGACAGTTTCCTGAGACACTATATGTACTGTATGAGTATAGTATAGAAGAATTCATGAGACAGGAAGAATGATAATGGAAAATTAAAAGTATAGATATAAGAGAATAATGGAGATTAAGTATACATGGTAACCATAAGTCACTAGTCATGTGATGGCTCCCATGGTCATGTGTGATCACATGACTGGAAGGTGAAATTGATAAAGTACAATAAGAATAAAGATCAAATATCAAAAGTTTGAACATATTGTATACATATCATAACAGATGGCATGGATGGAATGGGAGTCCCAGGTTTATATACACATGTGAGATATATACATATTGTGTAATTTACCTACTAGATATATCATATGTGAATTATATATAATCTTCTAAGATAAGATAAGAAGTAGTGGCTTCTTTATAAAATAAAACAACAAAGAAGAAAATAAAATAACATATGCAAGCAAGAACAAAACATTATGCACATGACTCATGGCTTCCATCTTGATGTCAATGTTTTCCTTGATGCCAATTGCCTTCCCACAATATCAAGTACCTGACTAGATAAACATATTGAGATGAGTCCCCCATTCTCAGATCATTCACATATTCATGTAAGTGATACCATAACTTTTATCATCAAAATAACCAACTTTACTCAAAATTGTCAGTTTATTTTTTCCCCCTCCTTCATGACCTTGCCAACAAATAGTGGATAATTTTGGTCAATTGTCTCATTTGATTGCAAATTACATTTTAAATGACCAGTTCTTGTCTGACTTTACCAACTTGTTGATAATTCACAACTAGATAAGGCAAGCTCAGTACATGGCCATAGGATTTACCCTTTTATATTTTTCAGTCTCCTACTGAACCTTATTTCAGAGATGTATAAGCATTTGACCATATTGCCATTATATCTCTAACCAACTTTTGTTGCTTCCTATCATTTGAGCTAAGATCCCTCACCTCTTCACTCTATACCAGTCTTTCATTGAGTCAAATCACAGCACGCATAAGACTAGGTTACCTCCAATCTTGATTGTCATCTATTCTCATTTATGAGTGAGTATTTCCCTTACTGATTACCCCTTCATTGCCCTCACTCTGCATACATTACTTCAGACAGTTGTTCCTTCCTATCACAAACACAATATCCTCTAAGTCAACTCCAGTCCTCCAGAACAACTCTCCTTCTCTTTATACTAACTCTGGTGTGTTCTCACTCAAGACACATTTCCTAATTTCCAGACCTATCTATACTTATGTCCTGTGCTTACATACATTCTGTCACCTCCTTACTTTTTCATATATACTAGTCCTACTTCATAGTATCCTCTGTACCTGTGTTCCACTCAGGAGCACAGCTCCAGCTTTACCCTACCTCTGATACTTTAATTACAAACCATCTCCACTCCATTACTAATTCCCTATAACTCCATAGTATATAAATCTTCTAAACAACTCCTGTATTCTTTAGTTTAAATATCAACTTAGATTAAACTCCTCTTCTCTCTACTTGAATCTCAAAGACTCTCCTCTGACCCCTGCTCAACTTGATGTCTAGAACATCTTAAGTCTAAATTCTGGGACAAAACCAGGACTCCTGACAAGGGCATACCACATATGGTAAAGCCAAGTCCTGTTCATCCAAGACAACTCCAGAGTTCCTGAGTTTCCTCTCAGAGTTTGCCATTCTTAACACAACCCCCCATTCCAGATGCTACTCCACCCCCAACAGCCCATTCCACCCTCCATACCTCAACTGGCAACTCAGGTAGCACAAATCACTCTTTCTCAGAGTCCATCACTGGCATGAACTGTTGCACATGCAGAAGCACTTCATTCATCTTCATCCTTGTCCAGTATTGCTCAAATCACTCCATTGCATCAATGCTTGTCCTGTGCCATACACACCAGCAATACCACCATGCATACACATCCATCAACTCACTGCAAACCCTGCATCATGTTTGTCACAATAATTCTGTTCACTCCCCATCACTCAAGTAGCTTGCTCTGCTTAGCCCATCAACCCAGTCCTGCTCAAGTACCTTCATTGCTGCAATCCCTTCCTCCCTCACCCACTTCAACATCTGGTTTATGTTCATGTCAACATAGAATGGTATGTTCCCCTCATATCACTCCCTTAGTGCTAATAGAGACAGCCTCTCCATATAATACATTGGGCACTGGAATGCCTGTTGCACCACTTCCTCTGTTGTGTGCCATCCCTTCTAGTTGTACTTACCCATTTACATGTATATAACACACATACTGCAGAATCAGTGAGCACATCCAGTGCTCAGCCATGTCACATTCCATTATAACCAATGAAAGGCCACATCTGTGGCAAAACCCGCTACAGTTTACACGGCAATCACCGGTTAGCGGGAAGTTTTTTTTGACAGTGTGCTAGGGGAACAGAGGGGTGGAAGGAGTATCGGAGTTAGTAAGCAAAGTCAGGAGGCATGAAACAGGGGGGATGTAACGATCATAATGATTTCTCATATAAATAGGAGTGTATTATGGGAAAAGTTTGTTGATTTTTGTCTTGATTCCATGTCTATTCCACAGCCGGAAGTGACAATGTTTGCAGATGTGCTTGATACAGATGTTCGAGTGAAGAAATTGTTCCCTGCAAGTATTCGTGTGCGAGTATGGATTTTGACTAGCTGACATTATGATGTTGATAGGATGCCAATTCCCAGCTTTGCGGGCTTTTCTTTCCAGCAGGAGATAATCAACCTCGCATTGTGACAGTCCCGTTTCACGAGGGAGTGTTGTATCTTCATTATTGGTTGTTTGATGCGCACAGAGTGACTTATTTGATGAGTCGCCCTGAGGTGCACATCGTTGGCATTTGCCAGTACACTTTCAAGTTGTTCACAACAACTACCAATTATTTATTCAACCGCGCGTATACGATCTATTATTGGACTCAAGAAGCAAGCATGCACATTAATCCAGTGCTAGCTTCTTGTTGTCACAGTGCGGCATTTCATCTTTACGTTCGAGGAGATGCAATTGTTTTGAAACATCAACAGTCTAGTCAGCATGAGTTTGAAGATGTGATGGTCGAAGATGTTAATTTAATTTGTGCCGTGCTCGGATGGTGAGTGTCGGTGTGAGTCATATCTATTCCACGCTGATGAATGTTCACATGTTATCAGTGGTGTTGCAAAAGGGTTGTTGGATTTTGCAGTCGAAGAAGATTATTTCGTACACGATAACGATAATGAGTGAATATATGTTTGGGTTGAATAGTACATTTATTGTTACTTACTTGGAGGAGGTAGTGATGCATTTGTAAATTTCATTTGTAACTGAATGAGAGATCACGACGAGTTGTCACTGCTTGTGGCGGCGAGACGTTGAGATATGGATGTGAATATGCATTATGATCAAAACAGAGAATACATAGAAGATAGGAAACGATTGATGACGAGATTGGAAACAGCTGAGCAGTCTGTTGTTTTTTGGGGAAAAAAAGGCAAAACCACAGTGAATGGTTGTTGCTGTGTTGAAAAAAAAAACCCCTTTTGTGAACAATGGAAGATAAGCAGAGAAGAAGCAGCAAAATGATGCAGTCATGATACAACGATGAGCAAAGATAGGAATAGAGTCATGGAGGGAACATCTTCGTTCGTCATTCTTCATCTTGGTGATGTTTGCCAAGTTGGATATTAGACACAGCATCGGCAGCAGCAGAACAAGTGGAGGCGACACTAGCGGCTGTAGGTAAAACAGTTTGCTTTTGAACTTCAATGTTGAGGCAAGATGAATCGAGGACTTTAATGGTGTGAGCATTTATTTGATACACCTAAAAGACAATTGTCAACTTTGAATTTGAAAAGAAAAATGGTGGAGAGTACACATCGGGATTCCCAGTTAAACGCATGTAGTGAGGCATGGACCATCACTAATGTCCCTTGATGGAGGGCTGAGTACCATTGCTCAGGGGGGATCAAACGATTGTTAGCATCATGGAAGTCGAGCTGCTTTAATTTTGAATAACTATGTTTGAAGAGGTTGCCGCCATAGTCTGCAAGAATGGAAGGATGATAGAGGTCATTTGTTGTTCAGTCATCTGTATATTTATTTGTCAGCAGACAAAATGACATGCAATGCAAGACCCATGCTGCGTGGTTGAAGTGGTTGGGGGAACAACGTCTGAAGTAGAAACTGAATTCTCGGTTTTAGTGTTGAAGTCATTTTCCATCACTATGTCTGTTTGCTCTGAACTGTCAACAGATTTGCTGCTAGTAGTTTTCACTCGTCGTCCTTTACCCTGTTTGTTAACATGTGAGTTGCAAGTGGCATTGTGGGCGAGAATGCTGGAAGACAGACCTTTTCAATTGCTTTTTGCTTGTCAGTCGTAGGATCTGCGATGGTGCGGCTAACAAGTTTATGTTTTTTCCATGGAACCACAGTCACTGGAGCGCCTTGTTTCATGACCGTATACATGATGTCAGTGATGACATTGATGTAATCTGGATATGATCCCATCTCTCCTCCAGCGTAACTAGTCCAATCTTTGATAGAGATCGACTGTGAAATATAATTAGAAAGCGAATATCATCATTCAATTATCTCAAATTCAAACCTTACTTGACCCACTTGTCTGTGTGGTGTTGACATCAATGATATCAGATAGTGTTGTAACCTGATTGTCAAATAGGTCCGAAAATTGCGGTGGACAGTCTGCAGGTTTTCCGAGAACGAAAAGGCTTTTCACACGGGTGTTGTCATCGATAAATGCTGGCTGAATACAAATCGTTACCATCAGTAAACAAATGTGAATGGGACATTACTTTTAAAGGTGAGCCGGCATAGTGATTCCCTTTTGCGGAAAATTTAGTGTCACATAAAGCAGGTCTGATTTCGCTGACAATGATCGTCTTGTACTGAAGGTTAGTTTGAACTTCTTTGTAGTCCCAGTTCCCATTAGGTGCAGGTTGGCGGATGAAGTCCATTTGGTAGTTAGCCTGTGCAAGTACGAGATGACTTGGTATGGATAGTAAAGTGTTGTAGACATCGTTGTAGATATTGGGTGTGATGCAATGGGAGTCCATGACAATGAAAATTGAGGTCACGGAAATTTGACAAGTCAGTTTGTATGATTTTATAACCTGCGGAATCCGAACGGATCGATTAAGTATAGGGGAGAGGGGAAGAAGGTGAAATAAGGAAAGCTGAAGAGGATTGATCAATATATGAAATTGAATATTCACCAACCTAAAGTCCGACAATGGATGAAGATCAAGTCCCATATTTCATTGTGCGCATGAATGAGCGACCACTTGAGGTAGCGTTTGGTGCATTAGTATCAGTCAGGCCATTTAATATTGGTGACAACACGTACACTACGTGTGTGTTGTTCGTATGAGGTGCATTGTTGGATGTCATCTAGATTAGATAACAAAGATTAGTGGAAATTGAAAATAGTAGAAAGAAGGAGAAACTCATTGTATGAACTGCCACAGAAATCAATCAGTATTTGAACGATTGAATGTTGGATTGATCTGTGGAAATGTATCGTACACTTACTTGCGTTTCTTATTCAGTTCAAGTACGTTTTGAAATTTCGGATGTGCTATCTGTCCATTTCCGTTTCAGAGATTTTTTTTGCAGAGAGCAAGTTTTCGCAGGCTGAAACAGGGACGTGCAGTGGTGGCAAATAGCATTATCAATTTTTTTTAGAGAGTCGAGCAATGAAGATTCAGATGATGCTGGTAGACCGCCTTCAAGAAGGGAAGGAGCCATTGTTATGGAGCGTGTAACACCTCCAGTCAAGTCTGACAACAATTTTTCACCTGTGACATGTTCATCTACTGACCCATGTTTAATCATAGTCAATAGATGAAGAATTTCAAGTCATTTGTCTTCTTTCCTCGCATCCTCACTTTGACGACATGTAATACGTTTAAAAGAGAATGGTCTGAGCACAAGAAGACCATCCAACGATTTAACTCTGGACAACAACATGTACAGAGCTTCTGTTCCACTACATCCTTCCAAGTCAACTATGGCACGAGTCAGGGTTAACCCTTGAGATTTGTGAGTAGTCATGGCAAATCCAGGCATGATAGGAATCTGAGTTCATTTGAACTTGAATGTTTGGCTTGATTGAGGCTGACACAATGCAATTTCGACAGTGTCTTCAAGCACAACAGATTGGAATGGTTGGAGATGAGGTAATGCAACACCTGAAATTGTAGGTGTGTGTACTACACATGATAGTGCGTGTCGACAACCCTCAGCATCTGTTGTGTATCGTACACTAAGAAGAGTACCAGTACAGCCATTGACAATCCCTGATTGAACATCAAAGTTTCGTGTAATCATAACAGGCATTCCTATTACCAATGGTAATCTCCTGAGTCAATAACCAGTCTCACCTGAATGTAATTTTTCCATAGAAGGTCTAACAGTAACATCAACTGGTGCTCCATTCTCTAAATCTATGCTGTAGTACCAATGTAGTGGATGACCTGTACACTGAGCAAAGGTTTGAGCAGCAGCTTCATTGATGATGTCTTTTACTCTGTTATTACTAATGATAATCGGTGCATTCAGCCACTCATTATCATTCCAGTTAGGAATTGCATTTGGTAGCAAACGGCTTTGTAGTAATTGAAAATCATTGTCAGTACATTTTCCCTGTCGGAGGCATTTGAGCAATTCCACAAATGTAACATTTTGATTACCACTCTGCCGTTTTATTTCAGTCAGTAAGACAACAGTGTCTATTGAATACCACAATAGTTTACCAAATACTTGACATTGTATTTTAGTTTCTGTCATCTGATGGGTCAGTATTTGAGTTAGAAGAGAACGTTGACCAACTGGAGGAAGTTGAGCGAAATCACTGATAAATATAACACAAAGATCGCCAAAAGGTTTGCAGTTTCCTTTTGCACAACACAATGCATCACTAACAACTTCTAGAAACTGTGCACCCACAGTCGAAATTTCATCCACAATAAGGTAGTCGACACCATCCCACATACGCATCAGTTCACTGTTGTCACGTTTTTGTGCAGACTTTGATCTGTTATGTCCCAGACCAAGTGCTGCATGCAGTGTATTCCCTCCTATGTTGCGAGCCGCTACACCCATGTATGCTGTAAGACGAATGCGGTTTTGTTGTCCAGATTGAATGAAGAATTTTTTAATCACTCCAATTACTCAGCTTTTTCCTGTCCCTCCGGGGCCTCTGATAAACATACGTAGAGGAGATAACTGACGATTTAAAGAGTGTTCTACTACAATCATAAACACACGTCGTTGAGCCTCATTCAAAGTGAACTCATCTGCAATTTGACAAGCTAGTAAATTGTTGTTTTGATAAATGTCCTGATACTCAATTGATTGTAAAGTGGAAACGGAAGATTGAAATCATTCTAAAGACTGTTTATTTTCTTCACAATGGTCACTAGAAATACAAGGAAGTGTAGGAAAATCAAAAAAACAATTTTTCTGGAGCATGTAATGCATCTCTCTGTTGATCATACTTCCACTTGTCCTTTCGTAACTCATAAGCTTGTCACCAAACATTTTCAAGCTGTTGATTGCTACCAATCAGTTCCATTTCAACATCCTCTGTTGAACTTGTTTCATCAATAGCACGCATAACATTAAAGTGTCCGGATTGTTCCATATGATGTAGACAATCAAGAGAAACATTTTGTTGTAGCATATCCTTATGAAGAGTATATTCCACTACAGGATTGACTTGTCGCAAATTGCAGATACCTTTGATATCCTCTGGAGTCTGTTGGTCTAGAAGAGCATCATCCATAGTATTATCCATGAATTCAGATGTGTTATGGTTCCTTCTGTTAATACAACATGCCCGAGAAGAAAAGTGACAATTCTGAGCATCTTTGCATTCATTCAAGAGTTGGATATTATCCAATTTGTTTACAGCAGGATGCTCGTGAGGTAGACTGTCTCGCCATGAATTGAAAGCAGTAATCCAAGAATCATGATCACCACGTAGGTCAGTAGCTCGCCACCATGGTTTAAATAACATCAGCATTGATCTACTATAGCGAGCCCTAATAGCAGGATGATCACATCAAGGTAATGAGGCACCAACCGGAACTGGCACCAGTTGTTGACGAGGATGTCTAATCTTCACCAGATGTGTATGATATTCACTGTGGATCGACAGAAATCTATATTTAGGACAAAAAGAGGTTTCAGTTTCCAGTATTGCAGCTAAGTCCCACATAGAAGGACTATCATCCACATCAGACACTTGATGTGTTTCAGTCGAGCAATGTAAGTCATCCACATCTTCTGTCTTTGTACATTTGATTTTGTCAACTTGAGTACAAAAATCCCACAGAGACAGTAATGCTAACTGAGAAGGACGAAAACGATAATCGTCTACTAATGATGCTCATAATATTAAATCCCCTGTTTCATCTACATCAACAATTCTGTCATGCTCCTTACACTCTGGCATGTCATCTGACATCTCATCTGAGAGTATATCATAACTGTTTGTATTGTCTATGTCATCTGTTTCTGACCGAGCTGGTGATAGTTCTCATTCTTGGGGAGGATGATGCTCACTTTCAATAAATCGGCTACATTTGGGACTAGGCATATTGATGTCTAAAAAATTTTCATATATTGTCCAATAAAGACTGCGATAATTATGACTCATGTAATGATCATCATAATCCATAAGATACGAACATACCTGTTGTGCTGATAACTCTTGATGACATATTAAAGCATAAGCACATTTCTGTAACAGACATTTTGCTCTGCATGCTAAGTTGTCAATGCCCGGATCATACACTCCAATTTTATTGACAGCTAATTCTAACGCGGCATATGCTACATGTGTCTTCAACTGAGTTTTAGTAATGTAGTCTGTGATGTAGTAAAGTATTGCTTTCGCTGACTGTCTGGAGCCAATGAATTGAATATCCATATTACATCGAATGGCAGCTAGCATAGTCTTGTTGTAATGATTAACCATACCATCTAAGCATCGAAGTGAAATTTCACCCGTATCCTCATCGACGGTACTTAATGCTTGAAAGTTCTGATTATCAAGTCTGAATCTGCATTCTCTCACATCGGGTGGACCCTGCCAGTACTTAAAACAAGTATGGGTGTGGCGATGTACCTGACTGCTCTTTGTGAGAAAGTGTATATCTTTTTGTAAACATTTCTGCACTAGCTCATCATCTCCATCCAACGCAGGTGCACGCACGGACAAAGGATGAAATAAAGAAGAAGGGATATCACATTTCGGAAGAGGATCATCTGGAATGGACGTTGCAATCGAGTCTTCAAGAAACGCAAGTAAGTTGTCCCTAAAAGTTGTGTTGTTACAATGCGTGATACAATCTTTGATTTCATTTGGATTCAGACCACCTTTGAGCCACAGTAACATGTGACAATGGAGACTACCTCTTCCTTGTGCCTCAACACAACCGTAATAAGCAGATCCACGACCCAATACACCAACTTGCAGTTCTGCACAGGATACATTGAAACCAAGAATTGACTTTATAAAAGAGTCCATATAGAGTCGAAAAAATTTAGCACAAACAACAGGATTGTTAGCAACTAAAATTGACTGCAACCAAAAAGCGGGTACATCATTACCTGATAATGCATCAATGTCAATGTCGTTTCCTGCAAGGAACTTGACAATTGGATTATAAACATCAGCGGGATTGATTGTGATGTAAAAACTTGGTAAGCCTTTTTCAATCATTAGTCCTCAAATCTGATTGCACATCATGACGCATGATGCATTTGCACCTTGTACTCCAGTCGTCACATGTGTCACTTGCTTTAAAAGGTCCCGTACTTGAACCTCTTCTGAAGTAAAATTTGTCTGATGATCACCCTTGAGCACACGCTCTGCCACAGTTTGCACGGCAGAAGGAGAAACTCGACTGAACTGTGCTTTAATTGCATCAAATGTATTCCAATTGACCTTCAAACTAGAATGGAGTAAAATCTGGTGCTGTTGGAGAAGATTAAAAACCATGAATATGAACAAATAGTGCGTTTGAAATCATGTATCTGCCAATCCTAATAAGTGTTTGATATGCCTATGTAGTGAAACAGGACGTGAACGATGGTGATCTTCACACCCTCCCAAGCCATAAGGAAATAAAGTGGGAAATACCATGGGCAACAATGCCAGATTATTGAAATCGCCTACAGGCATACTACTGTGAGGAATTTGAATATAGTGAGCACCTTTCTTCTTAATATGCTCCATTGCCACAGCACATAAAAGAGAGGACGATGAACTTCCGTCTACATTGGTTACAACTACTGACTGGAAAACTTCCTGATTGTCCATTGGCTGTAAACATTCGGTTTGTAATATCTGTGGGTCATAACCGGACATTAAAGATTCTTGCGCATTTGTTGACGGAATTACATCAATATGTACAGGGAGTATATCCTCCTCTTCTAAACTGTCCAATAAATCCATGTTAACCTGGATATTTTTGTAGTGAGTATTGTGAAGTCGTAACCATTCCAAAGCATGCAATACTCGCTCCTTGTGAATGAAAAGTGGACAAGCATGTTGATGCAGCCATTCAGCCATAGGGGGATGTGAACCAACAAAAACAACACAAATGTATGTCATAACATCTTCAAGTGGACGAGGTAACAAATCCAAAATGTACACTGGCTGCTGTGGAAAGACTATAATATGTCCCCTCACAGCCCACTGCATGTTTGGGACAGACACATCATTGGACTCCCTGAGCTGGATAATACACGATTTTGCATGACAACATGCAATCAAAGCTTCTTCGACAACTGTCAACCCAATCAACTCTTCAGGTACATCACCTATGTATAAATGGTTGGCCAAAGCTAAGTCAGGTGTATTTCCATTTTTCAGCGACAAGTGACATAAGGAACATAATCACAGTGCATATGGAATGCCCACCCAGAAAATCAAACCGGAGGAAGTAACCAGCACATCCTGTAAATAACCATCGAAATTAGGCTATAATGGAGGCTCACAACATCGATCTAACCACTGATGATCAACAATTTGACCATCAACAACACGACAATCAGGACGTTTGAGCAATTCAATATCAATGTCCTCTATGCATCTCTCCACACACAACTTTACATTCACCTTGCTATTACAGCAAGCGCAAACAAACTCCCTCAGATTTTCAGAACATGTCTCTGCTTTGAAATTTTGCAACAACTTGATTTTTTCCTTATCAGATATGATTTGTGGCCAATTTGTTTGAATCGATGCGATGCGAAGCACAGAAGTTCGAGAGGCACTAATGGAACGCAATTCATTAATAAACATTTTCAATGTACGATGGAGCCTATTAAGCATCACACCCTCCTCGAACGATATGTTATTCAATTGTAGTATTCGTCATAAAGGACAAAGATTTATACCAGGTTGAACATCACTCAAGAGCCGGATTTGAAGTTCCAATGAATCATTGATATCCACTCCTTGAAGAGGAAAGTAATGTCGTACAATAGAGAAACAACCACGCTGATGATTATTCATTGACAATGCACAATTACCACCTGCAATGTGAGATATAAGCAAATCATGAAACACCTCACGATCGCTGCTTCCAATAATCCCATGTTGAAAACAGATAGCGACAAGCGAACGTTTAGAAAGACGCTCAATGTGCGAAAACAGTGACACAGGATCATCAGCATCTTCAACATTTTCAAGTGATGAACAACAAGTGCGCAAAGCAGCAACTAGAGCTCTCCGATCCATATCACCTTCAACAGAGTGAGACGTGACAATCCTCACAATTTCGGTCAATGAATCAGTCGAATAAAAAGTAAATCGTGACAGTACACAATCAAGCATATAAGATACAATCTGCGCTACAGTTTCCATTTCAGATGTAACATCAGCACAAGCTGAATCTTCGTACAGACCAATGCAAGGAATAGAAAGCTCATTAACACGAACACAATCTCCAGTGAACAAATGATTGACCAACCAATGAAAACAATCATCATTATCATTATCAACCTCATGGGGCATTCCATGCTGCGAACACAACTCACGAATCATAATGATATCCATCGAAAGACTGTGACTGCATCTTTGTTTTGCTATACAACGGAGACTTTCTTGTAATCGCATTTCAGCAATCGACCCAATAGAATCACCATCATTGTCCGCCCGATAAATATGAGCAGAAACACAAGATGGCCCATCAGCTGCATTGTGATTGCAAACATCATTTACTTCGAAAACCGCGTCACCAGACACAATCGAACAATCCATATTTACATGTACCCTGTATAACGTATGGCTGCACCATTAATCCATTGTGAAACTTCACAGCAAAAATTACGCACCAGAAACACAACCCAAAAGCCTGAGAGACAACGAGAAACAACTCACATTGTAAAGAAGGGGCCAAGCCAACAGATGAAATTTTCTCCTATTGGCAATGTCAAATGACGTCAATAGGGGAAAATTACAAAGGAGCATACCAAAACAAGAAAGTACAAACAAATACAATGACTGCGGACAGGAACGTGCAAATCCCTGCCAAACGGAAATTTGTTGGGGGGTATGAAAAAACCCACTACTACTGTAGCGGGAATAGTTTTGTGACAATGGTCACCTGTGACTATTATATGGACTTTTTTTCTTTATTCCTCCCTCTTCTTTGACTATATGTTGTATTACCACAGACTTTCCAGTTGTACTTAAAACAACCCAAATCAAAGGTCAAGTTAACATTAGGTTGCCACAAACGTCAACTGGAAAGGGGTAGTGAAGTGAATGAAAGGAATTGGACTCAATCTTGGTAGAAGAGGGAAATCTCCAAGAGAACTAAATTGGAGGACATTCAGTGAAGTCTTGAGGGTTTATATACTATTCATGTGTTTGTACATAGTTACATCAGATCTACTGATGTGTAACATATAAGGTGTGATGGAGATTAAATGCATGAGGCATAACATATATGAGCATAGCCATGAAATGGAAGAGACAGATGAAAGATATGATGCAACCACATGTGGTGGCAGAATGGAAGAAAAGAAGAACAAGCATACACAGCACAGAGATGAACATGGGAACAGTATAACTATACAAGGATAAATGTGTCTGTTAGAGTCATGAAGACTCAGAGTGTATTGCAATGACTGATGGCATAGCCTGCATCTAGAAGTAGCTGACAGATGAGTTGAGCTGGAAGTCAGAAAGAGTCATGTGGCCCATCATGTGACTTTGAAAAGAAAATAAGTTAAAGGTAAAAGATATGTAAGTGAATAAATAGACTGTAGGAGAAGCAAACCATAACAGTACTCTTATGATCATGTCTCACCTTAATGGACAATCCCAGGCTTAATCCTGGATGGGCTCTTACTCATTTTCCCCTCTACCCTGGACAGTGTATCTTTGTACACTACAAGACCTGGATCTTCCCTTGATCCTACTCTACCTGGTCAGCTGTACCCATAGCCTCTCTGATCCTAGATCACCCAAGAACAGCCTCATTGATTCTATCCCACCTAAGGATAGCCATCAAGATGCAGTAAGTGTATTAGGTAATTTCACCACAATCTGACTTGTATATCAAAATGTGGTAAAGATGATTATGTAATTCACTATGCTTTGACATGTATGTCAGATTGCAGTAAATTATATAAGTCATAATCATCATTGAATGTGTGGTTTGAGTGTATCATACAGAGTCCATATGTTTGCTGCATTATTGATCTTGTGGAGTGTGATAGAAATGTATTAGAATATGTCAGACTAACCAGGCCTAACCTTAAGGGAATTAGAGAAAACATGATAAAATCAAATTTTAAGATACAAGCAATACTTCATCAAGTACTCCTCATTTATCATATACTGGATGATGAGATTCCAAAAGTAACCTGCACTGAAGAGATGGGTGGTCCTTGTAGATAATGACTGAATATGGTCATTAGTTCTTTAGTGTGAAGACACTGATTTTCCTCTGGTGTAGATGAGGTGAGGTGTGTATCACTGAATCTTTGTTGAAGCCTGAGTATGAAGTGAATGTGGGAATTAGTGTAGTCCTTCCACTGATGAAGTACACCATTGAGGGTACAGGTTGTTTCTTTGTGGAGTAATTGGAGGTGATGGATATTTGTGATACCCAATACTAAGGTCATGGCAGTGGACATTGCATTCTCAATCAGTGCTTTATGTGTGTGCCAAACCTACATGCACTATGGCTGTCCTGGATGGACATGCTACATTATGTGTCACTGCTTATGTAATCATCTAAACAACCCCTCGCTCATCCAAATCTATGAAGTAATTGAGCAAGATATGATAAAGATACAAAAATGCTACATTGATATACAACTATGTACATTTTGCTACACTCTTTAGTACACTTTACACTGTTTGTACCCAGTAGGCAACATCAGCAAACACCCCCCAATGTACAGAGCTGTACAGAGCTGCACAGACCACAAAGCCAAAATCTGTGTGAAAACCATTGTTTTGCTGATGAAATTTGTGCCACATTTTTTGTTTTTTGGTAATTGTATACTATCATATATTGTAAGAGTGCATAGTTAAATTAGTACCATTTATATGAGTTAAATCTATAATAGAATTATTATACTATTTGTGCAGGTGGCACAAAACAACAGTGTGTGAAATCTATAAATATGTGTGCAAAACAATCATATGCATATCAACATATAATATATGTATCTGCATATTTCTACAACATTAATTAATTATGAATCTTTTCTATTTGTGTAATTTGCAATTTTATTTATTTCCCTTCTGTGACTTATATACATTACATGCATTGTTTATACAAATTTATCTGCTGGCTCATGAAACAACCAAACTCTCATTCTATGTCTAAGTTTTAGATTGCTACTAGGATGACTTAATTGAGTTGCCTTGTTAGATGGGAAACACCAAAAGAACAAGACTGGCTTGTGTCTGTCTCACCATGGACTTAATCCTTATATATTATACTGCTATTTGCATGTATTACATATGTATCAAATCTACCAATACTATATATACATACAAGTTCTAACCCTTAGATCTGGGCATAGTAAGTGGAGTTATGCATTGAATTAACTTTAGTATTATTGTCCATAATATGTGTCAAATTAGAAAATATCATATACATAATCTATACACTTGATGTTCAGCAAGACCTTTGATGTAACTGTGCTTTGGATAACCTGCAAACCAACTTCAACCAAAGCAATAGAAGCCATGACAGCATGGTTTAACAATTTATAACTCTATTAGCTGCCATGGCAATGTTATGCTGATGCATAGAACCTAGTTGTAGCACACACTCAAGTGTAGTGCATAGACACTTATGAAGCTAGAGTCTTGCTATGACAAATCCTAAGACTTATCACTTGTGGAATGACCAGAATCTAAACAATAGATCACATAGAATCAAATAGAGAACTACTATACAAACACAAAGTATTTATAGGGGCAGAAACTGCACACAGACCATCTGAGCACAGACCCTCTAAGCAGAGGGGAAGTTGAGGCAGAGTAAGATGTGATGTTATCCCAACCAAAGATCAGAATTATGAGACTACTTACAAAATGATCCTTTGAGAAGTATCCACCAAGATATTTGGTGCTGCCCACTTCCCATCATGCTATTGACCACATGTATTGATATCACCTGGACTGTCCAAATGGCATTTTGGAAATACACCAACCAATCTGTCATTAAATTGTTCAAGTTACTATTATTTCTTTGTAGCAACTTGGATGCAGTAGTCTATAGAGCAGGCAAAGTGGAGAATCTGCTCTCATTGGAAACCATGCATGTTTTTACCAGGTCTCAGCCATGGTATGTAAATCAGTACTTATTTAACATGAAAGCTAACTACTTTTATTTAGAACACATATTATTTGAAGCATGAGTGCATCTGAGATGCCATTACTTACATCATTTGGGTAGAATTAAGATATGGTGATGTCAGACCCTTTGTCAATGACTCCCCTTATGGTGTTGGTGGCAAGGTCGTATGCTATGGCTCAGGAGTAGCAACAGTCTGGTATTGTTGAGGAACAGAAGGCATCAAATGGCCACTTCATCAATACCTGCAGACAAATCCAGGCATTTATCACTAGGGATATTATTATACTGCAGGTCTGCTTGTGTGCATTTAATATTCATATATTTAACATATTTTGAAAGATTTATGGAAAATGCATTTTGAAGATTTAAAACATACTAAGCAAAAAAAAAGATCCACACAAGACCCCCTGGCACAGGTGCAATATTCTATTGGTTTAAGCACTTAAAATTTGGTCAAACATCATTTGGTATTGGTTGTAATCAGATTATGCCCTCATATCACATTAAACATTACATGCAAAGATTGTTTGCATTAACATGTTTACTATGGCTATAGCTAGTGATGTTGATGTAAGTAGACTTATATTGGCCATACTATAGGATATCATAGTATTGGGGTTTTGTCCATAGGAAGTTGAGCCTGAGGGGAACATAGTGTTAGAGGAAGAGATATGTTATTACTAATCACTGATCAGTATATGTTGATTATATACTAGACCAAAGTCAGCGCGAACACAAGTTGCATTGGCAGACTGGCTAGCCAGTCCTTGACTTTCCAAGTTGCATCATAGGAAAACAGAAGAGTAAATAAAAATATATCCAACATCCATATTCATATCAGGACTATCTTGTAAATTCTCTATATATTCATTGACTACAACTTTTTGTTCATAAACAGGAATCCTTATATTTGACCTTCTCTACTTATATTTCTGCTCAGTCATATGGGCACACAAAATCTGACTGTTAGATTGTGAGAAGGCTATAGTTCTTCCTCATCAGTCTTGTTGTCTAAGATGACCAGGTCTGGATCACCATTTATATTGAATTCCATGTCAATATCCCACTCCTTGCAAATCAACTCTAGATCATCCAAGATATCCCTTGTTCAAATCTGTCCTTGAATGACATTTGTAATCTTCCAACTTCCAAAACTACTACCACTATTTTCTTCCATCATGGCAAGTGACCCTCCAAACTTCTCACAACCAAGTCCAATTGTGTATATACTTGGACATTAGTTATTGAACTAGTGTTGCATAAACAAAATGCCAAGTGCATGATATTATTGATGGAAAAGAACCTTCCATGACCTATAACAGGCATGAGCAGTTGATTCAAGCATGTCTCACCATGTCCTAGGTGATAATGGTAGCAAGGGCAGATGGAGTTCTGAATAGATGTGGGGTTTGAATGATACAATTATGGTATTTACCATGATGATTGGATGCTAGCCTAATTTTTAATCCTGCTGTGAGAGCTGCCACATTGAACCATGAATGTGCAAGGCAGAAATTGCATAGGAAGAATGGATCCAGGTTGTTGATAATCATGGCCAAAACTGGAATAGACAAAGGATGTGCTTTTAAAGTGACCATATTGAAATAATGATTGACCAGATGAAAGTTGATGAAAGATATTGGATTCAAATGGCTCATCATCATGCAGAGCAACTAAGGAGAGATTTGAGTGAGCCTTGAGAACTAGTATCTGGCATGAATGGTTGACCAAGTGCATCAACAACTTTGCTTACTATATTCATATTGGCCTGAACTAATCAAATATATACATATATGTGTATATAATGAGGTTTTATGTGACCTAAGTTAGGTTGTACTAAATTACAAGTATATGTATACTTTGTTTGTGATTGTTTGTTTTTTTTCTAATCAGGAAGGTGATAGTCAAAGGACAAGTTGTAAAATATTATTTGTGCCTTATTTAGATTATTTATATACAAAGCAGACTATTGATTATAAAATCAATTACATAATTAATTTGTATGAATGTGCTGAGGGTTGAGTACATAAAAGCTTTCTAATATCTCCCTGATTGAATGGATGTCAGGACTCAAACAACAACCATTCAAAGTGATGGGTATATCACTGATGAATAACAATTTCAAGACTAAAGAATACATGATGAAAGTACTCTACTTATATACTGTTGAGAGATGCACACAGACCATGTGAAATAGAAGAAGGGAAATGGTAATTAAAATGTGAATGAAGTGAAAAAGCAATGTAATAGTGAAATGATGACTATGTGAAGAAGTAAACAGTAAAAAGTTCTTACAATACCCCCTTTTTAAGAGTTAAAGTCCTGTGAAACTATTGTACCCTCAATAGTTGGAGTATCAGAAGTAGGAATGTCAAAAAGGAAATTAGGTAGATAATTAAACTTCTTTTGCAACTCAAGGAATTCTGAAGAGGAAAAGAGTTCTGAAACAGGAGTGATAGTGTTACGGTTGGTAATACCCCCCTATCTTTTTCCCCTACCATTCCCTTGGACTACCCTGGGTCATCTCTCTGGGATGACATCATTGCTTCCCTACAGGAGTATGCAGTGTCTGACACTGGCTTTGACACTGCCTTCGAGGACAGCCTCCTTGATCTGCCCCTTTCCGACACTGCCCCCTTTTGATCCTATTCCTCCCATTCTGGTTTTTCCCAATTCCGCATTGATCCTATTTATGTTCCGTTTCCTCCCAAAGACACTGCCCCCTTCCGTCATGTGCTTCTTATACATGACGCGTTTCTTACCTCATACTCACAATAGTGCCTCCCCTCATGTTACATTCAGACTCCGACTCACCTGCCCTAAACTGACTCCAGGCAGTATATATATTTGCGCTCCACCTGTAATGCTTCTTTAACTTGAACCTACACAATCTACTGTGTATCTTGGAGTTCACCGCTGGCTCACTTCTCTTGCCAGCTCTCTCGTTTCATTCTTCGCTTCACTATCATCTCTCTTGTGAGAGTGATCTTCGGTCAACCAACTTAGGGTGTTGGTCATTGTCTGACTCCAGGTCCAAGCAGACTAGGGACAAACTCCAACTACGCATTGGTTTTCCATTGTTACGTTGGTCGTAACAGATAGAAGAAGGAATGGGAATACAAATTGGACAAGAACAGGGAGATTTTTTTTTGTTTGGAGTGTTGAAGGTGAAGATGAGGATTAGATCTAGGACTGGTAGGATGAAGGCAATGGAATTCTTA
This sequence comes from Boletus subluridellus, assembly GCA_038092575.1. Classification (NCBI taxonomy): domain Eukaryota; kingdom Fungi; phylum Basidiomycota; class Agaricomycetes; order Boletales; family Boletaceae; genus Boletus; species Boletus subluridellus. The sequence continues at coordinate 34,413 of JBBPQN010000004.1, read as the reverse complement.
AATAGCATCTTGTGCATTTTCAAGTTTATTCTCCTTTTTCCATTCTCATTCTTTATGAGGAAAACCTCTCCAATGAACAAGATATTTGATGTGTCTGACATTCATGAGAATCAATGATAGAATCAATTTCTTGTTTGTCAAATTTGTAAACAATAATAGAAAGAGGTGGAGGAGGTTTCTTTTGTAATGAAAACTCTCCAGGAGTATAGGGCCATAGAAGATATTCATTGAAAACTGGATGTATTCCTTTCCAGGAATGATCCAATTTCAATTTATAAGCTCCATTACCAATGCATTCAAGCACTTTAAGGGGACCATAACATTTGTCATCAAGCTTTTTTGATGGTCAATCAGAGCAGATATTTGTTCCATCAAGAGGTACAAGGTCATCCAATTTGTATTCTTTTGGGGTGTGAGCATGTTAATAATGGAATTTCTTCATATTGGCAGCTGTATGTTTGAGTACATTCTTGGTGTTGGTTTGGGTTTGTTTTATGAAATTGACAAAATCTGATGCTGGTTCATTTTGAACTTCTTTTCTCCATTCTACTCTAATAAGAGGTTGTTGTCCATAATTGAGCATAAAGGGAAAATACCTGGTTGATGAAGATGTCTTTCAATTGTCAGCAGATTTGGCTAGGGGTAACCATTCAGACCAATTAGTTTGTCTGTGGTTGGTGTAGATCTGTAGGTATTGCTCAATTTCAGGATTCATTCATTCTGTCTGGCCATCTGTTTGGAGGTGATAAGCGGTAGATGGATTGGCTTTAATTTTCAAAAGAGTATATAGATCTCTCATGAAGGAAGAAATGAACTGAGGACCTTGATCAGAGATGACCTTTTTTTGGTATGCCATGTAATTTAAAGATATGATCATGGTCAATTGTGACAACACCTAAAGAAGTAATAGGATCAGAAATGGAAAAAATGTGAATTATTTTGGAAAATCAATCAATGATGTTTAGGATCACATTCTTTTCATTAGATTTGGGGAGAGGACCAACAATGTCAATTGAGATTACTTCCCATGGTGGAGTTGGAATTTTGTTGGGATTTAGAGGGGTTTTTTCTGCAACATGTTTGGGTTTTACCTATTGATAGCAACCACATCCAGTGACATAAGACTCAATGTGTTGGCAACCTCAAATCAAATAATGACTTGGATCACTCAATCATGCAAACTGACTGTAGAGAGAAGAGATAGTTGAGAGGGAATCCCAACAAGAACTTGACTAGAGTTCTTGGGGCGTTGGATTCAAGGTATATATACATTTTACATGTTTGTACTTATTATGACACTGGTCCATGCGCAAGAGGCTATGTAATGACGAATTGTGGGAGTATTAGTAAACTAGAATGAGTAATGTAAATGGAGATTAATAGGAGGCAGTGCTAGACGTTCTAGACTGACGGAGATTAAATACATGAGGTTGACATGTGTTTATAGGTCTAGACCTAGTTTGCATGGTCACGTGATGGGAAAAAGATAAGGTCACATGATTATGAAAATGTGAAAAGGGTCACGTGACTAGAAAAGAAAGGGGTGAGAAAATGGGTTTGTAACACTACCCCCCCTCTATGGTTCGCATTCCAGGTGAGACCAGATCAGTGGAGGTTCCATGTAATTTTCATAAGGGTTAAATAAAGAAGTAAATGCCGTTTGCATCATTCTTAACCATCGTGGTGCTTGTGGGTTCTTTTTATAGAAGTCACCGATTGCTTCTTTAGCATGGGAAAGGTTGCCTTCTATTTCCCACGTTCGGTCTTCTTCCTGGTATCCTTTCCAGTGAACTAAGAACTCTAATTTCCGACCCTTTAGCCGAGATGCCGTGATATAATCAACTTTGAATTCTTCATCTCCTTCATCTGTAACCGATACTGGTCTGGGTTTGTAGAGTTTCTGATTGGGAAGTCTTTCTTTGTATGGTTTGACCCATGATACATTTACCACTGGGTGGATTTTCATATAGTGTGGGAGTTTTAGCCTTACGGCGTTGTCTCCTACCATTTCTAGAACTTTATAGGGGCCTAGCCATCTTTCCATTAATTTACGTGATTGGTGGGTTTCCTTTCGGTTCAGGTGTTCAGTAGATAACCACACTTGAGAGTCTTTTTTGTAAACAGGCACTTCTGATCTGTGTTTGTCGGCTTGTGCCTTCATCACGTCCTGTGTCTTGGTGAGGGAAGTTTTCACATCGGCTAAAGTTTGTGTGAAGTCCTTGGCAAATGCTGTAGCGGCAGGTGCTTTCACATTTTCTTTAGGTTCAATCCCCATTCGTGGTGAGTATGAACGTGTGACTTGGAAAGGGGATTTGCCCATAGTGGAGTGGGCCTTGTTGTTATATTGGAATTGCGCAAGGGCTAGCCATTCTGACCATTCCTTTTGCTTTTCTGCAGTATAGAGACATAAATATTGTTGAAGGTCTCGGTTAACGCGTTCCATTTGACCATCCGTTTGAGGGTGGAATGCCGTGGACATGCGTAGATCTATTTGGAGCATTTTGCTGAGATCTTTCATTACTTGTGCTGAAAATTGCAGGCCGTGATCAGAGATTATGGATCGTGGGAGGCCATGCATTTTCCAAATGTTGTCTCAATATAGTTTAGCAGTTCCCAGGCTGGTAATTGTTTTGACCATGGGAATAAATACTGCTTCTTTGCTGAATCAGTCCACAACCATGAGAATGCTGTCGTAGCCATTGGAAGTGGGTAAGTCCGTGATGAAATCAGCGGAGATGTCCCGCCAGGGACCTTCGGGAATAGGATTAGGACATAATTTGCCTGCCGGAGGCCGTGTGGTTGGTTTCATCCGAGCACATCTTTCGCATTGAGAACAATAGTCCATTATTTGTTTACGTATGCCTTCCCATGTGTAGTAGCATGAGACCAACTCGTGAGTCTTTTCTGCACCACCATGTCTGGCTAACGTGAAATCGTGATATAATTCAATAATATCCTGGCAGAGATTACTTTCTTCCCCAGGTACATAGATTTTTCCATTTGATTTAGTGAAACCTTCGTCATCAATTTCAAATCCTGAAAGGGATGACTTGTGTAATGTGGATTGTGTGGTCTTAACCCAATCTAAGATCTTCTGTTCTTCTCCGTGGATATAAGTTACTTCATTAGCGCGTACACATTCTGCAGGTATGACTGTGACTCCTTTATTGTCTTGATCTATTCCCACAGCGTGATCTTCTCTTTGTGAGAGTGTGTCAGCTTTTCCCATAGAGGTACCCAGTTTTTTAATAAGTTCATAGTTGAAACGAGATAAATATTGCGCCCATCGTGCTTGTCGTTGGTTAAGATCCTGAGATTTCATAAAATATTGGAGATTGGCATGATCGGTCCAGATCTCGAATGATTTCTCAGCACCTTCTAGGTGATGGCGCCATTGTTCGAGTGCATGAATAATAGCTAACATTTCTTTGTTGGCAATTGGGTAGTTTCTTTGTTCTGCCGTCATAGAATGTGACGAGAATGCTACCGGATGCCATTTTCCTTCTTTTTCTATAGATAGTACTGCTCCTGTTGCAAAGTCTGAGGCATCGCATTCTAACCGGAATTGACAATCATTGTCCGGGTATGCAAGGACAGCAGCTGTAATAAAAGCTTCTTTCAGTGTGTCAAACGCATTTTGTTCCTTTTCCGTCCATCTCCACGTGAGATCCTTTTTTGTGAGGTCGTTTAGTGGTCTAGCCACAATAGAGAAGTCCTTGATGAATCGTCTATAAAAATTGGCAAGTCCGAGGAAACTCTGTACTCCTTTTATGTTCATGGGAACTGGCCATTTTTGGATAGCTTCCACTTTACTAGGTTCCATTTCGATTCCTTCCTCTGAGACAATCATGCCTAGGAAATCGATTTTCTTGGTATGAAACGTGCATTTTTCCGGTTTTATAAATAAGTTGTTTTCTTGGAGACATTTGAGGACTTCTAGAATGATTGCATCATGTTCCTCTTGGTTCTCATTTTTAGTGAACACGAGGATGTCATCTATATATATAATGACGACTGCTTGCATGTTGTGGAAGATGTTGTTCATCATGGCTTGAAATGTGGCCAGGGAGTTGGTTTGACCGAAGTACATAACCAATGGTTCATAGCTCCCCCTATGACAAACAAAGGCACCTTTCCATTCATTGCCTTCTTTGATGCATACATTGTTATATCCCCATCTGAGATCCATTTTTGTGAACAATTTCGCACCCCACAATCAGTCGACCAATTGGGGGATCAGCGGTAGTGGATAGTTGTTCTTTACCATCCATTTGTTTAGGTAGTGGTAGTCTTGTACCATTCATTTCTTTCCATCTTTTTTTGGAATGGAGAAGACTGGTGACATTTGTGGAGATTTTGAAGGGTGGATGTAGCCTTTTCGTAATTGTTCGTCTACAAAGTCCGAAACTTCCTTTTGTTCCTCGACAGACATAGGGTAAAGTTTTCCCTTTTTAGGCTTAAATCCTGGCTTCATATCTATTGCGTGGTCCCAAGGTTTTCTCTCAGGCATCCTTTTGGAGTGCTTCTTGGAAAATACATCTAGGAATTGGTGGAATTCCTTGGGAACCATCTGCTCCACTGTCTTCTTGGTAACCGGTGTGCTCTGCTGCTGCTCAGTCGTTACCTTCTTTAGACGGTGATATACGTATGGCATGTCGTTCATTTCCCTTTCTTCTAGGGTTCTGACGAATACGGGTCCATCGGATAAGAGGTAACATGTCCGCAGACAATGTGTGAGTCGTACTGATCCTGTTTGCCAGTCGATCTCTGGGTTGTGTTTGGACAGCCACATGTATCCTAAAATTACTGGGTTCTTTCCCAGGTCGGTTACTTCTGCTACTAGTTTCTCACGATGTCCTTGGTAGTTGATAATAATTTCCATGGTGTGAGAAATGTCTCCTGTGGAGTTCTTGGTTCCATCCATGTTGAATACAGGTATGGGTCGTGAGAGTTTTGTAAGCGAGAGTTTATTGTCCTTGGCCCATTTGGCATCTATGAAGATGCCGTTTGCTCTGCTGTCTAGGAGTGCATGTGTGTTGTGCATCTTGTATTTGGTTGTGGCTGAAGCCACCTTGATTTCGAGGTTGATTTCTCATTTTGTTTTAACAGATCTGAGACAGATCCGTTCTGGGGTTTCATAGATATCATCGTTCATAATTTTTTATATATTTTTCTTGACCAAATTAAGCCTGCATTCCCCTGCAGCAAGCTCACTTTCATGAGACCTGGTCTGGGTTTGAGAAGTGGAAAGTTCGTCATTTGTATCGTAATTTAATGTCCTATTTCGAGAGTCAAAGAACTCGTGTTCTTCTTCTCCATATTCAACGTAAGAGAAAAGTACAGAAAAACTATTTTTTGTAGGATTATCTATTTTCTTTTTGTCTGTAGTCACAAGAACACCCGGTTCATTCCACAACTTTACTCTTTTCCTGACTCGTTAGCCAAAAAATCTGCAAAATAGGCCTTGGCGGCCTCAAAGTCCATGGCTGTGACCTGCTTCATTCTCGCATCGGTCCCAGCTCCCTTTCCAGCATCCTTATTTGTGCTAGATGAATCGCTCGTATTCGCGCATACGTTGCGATACTTGCTGCACCTTCGGCTATGCCCTCCCCCAAGGAACTTGCATTCCCCACATTCCTTTCTTGGTTTGGGACAGTCCTTAACCAAATGCGGTCCTTGGCAGTTAAAGCACTTGCCTTTTCTGGTGTGTACAGCATCTATGTCCATGGGATCACCACGGCTGCCGTATGTACGCGCTCCTGAAGAGCTTCCTTGTGTCTGGTTTTGCCAGACTCATCCTTGATTGCTCCGTAGAGCGAAAGATTCAAGAAGATTCCCAGTCTTCTTGATTTCGATTAAGTACAGGTTAACGTACTTCTTCCTTTGGCCGTTGACGAAGATATGCTTTATGATTTCATTGCGGATGTTCTTTTCTAGGAGGTATACTCCCATGTTGTCTCCACATTGTGATCTTTCGTACTGTGCGACCCACTGAGTTAGGAAGGACTCAGTGCGTTCCTTGGGACCCTGCTTCATTTGTGTGAGCTGGTCCATTGCGTTATCGGCATCCATGCTGGGTTTGAAATGGTCTTTTAACAATGTCATGAGTTCATCATCGTCGGGCCACATATGAAGGGATCCTTTCATATATTTTGAGAGCTGGTCCTGGGCTCACATGCCAGCTCTGTTTTTGTCTTTTCCTTCCTTGGACCCGATTCTAGAAAGTGTGGCTATAGCTTTCTTTTTATTGGTGTCGAATGTTTCTAGATTTGCATCAATGTAGATGCGAAGACGGATCATCCATTCATCGAATTTTTCATAGCTCCCATCATAGAGCTTTGGGTCTGGAACGACCTCGATTTTCTTCGAGATTTTAATCTCAGTGTTCGTGTTTTGCATGCCGCTGTTGGCGAGCTGTTGCAGCTGGTTCATAAGGGCCAGGAGCTGTGCCTCTAGTGTGGCGAAGCGAGCGGCGTCTGCAGACATTGTTTGTTGGCATGGGGTTGGTGAGGATGGTGGGGAGTGTGTTGGGCTTTCGTAGTCCTCATCTGTCTCATAGTGTCCTACTGGTTCTCTGAACAACAGGTTGGGCTAGTTCTTGTTCTAGTTGTCGTAAGACAAACCAAGCTTCTGCTTCGTAGGGGTGAAATTCTTCTTCGGCTTGTGTAAAGCCTGCACGTAGGAAGTCGAAAAAGTGTGGTGGGAATTCTTCTTCCTGTTTGATTTCGATAGCGTCGTTTGGGTCTTCGTTGAACTCGAAGGCTTCGTATGGGGATGGAGATCTTTTCTTGATGAGGATCAAAATGTCCTCGGCTTTGATCATCCAAAAGAAAAGGTATGTAAAAGTCCTAGAAGGATCTTCTCACTCCACTAGGTGCGAATCAAGTCAAACCTTCTTGACTTCACCATAGAAAATATCATAGTATGAAGTTGGGTGGGCACAATACCGCTCTTGCACCACAACAACGTATGAAGTAAACATAGTAAAAAAAGTGTGCCACACAAGGACACTCGCACGTAGTGAAAAGAAGTCTAAAGGGTTTTTTGCACCAGTGTTTAAACCAATTAAGAGCGCTCGAGCTCAGTGCTGCACCGCCCTAGATAGCTAAGTGCCTTCACACCTGTATAGGGTAGGTATACATAAAAGAAATGTGTAGCGCAAGTGCGTGAGAAGGGTAAAGGATAAAGGTAGATCTCATTAAGCCTCGAGTCCGGCTGTTTTCCCTTTAACGCTAGGGGCCACGTGTAACGATGAAGAAGAGTAGAGGATTGAGTGACGGAAGTGAAGACTAGTCAAGTTCTTATGTTGGCAACCTCAAATCAAATAATGACTTGGGTCACTCAATCACGCAAACTGACTGTAGAGAGAAGAGATAGTTGAGAGGGAATCCCAACAAGAACTTGACTAGAGTTCTTGGGGCGTTGGATTCAAGGTATATATATGTTTTACATGTTTGTACTTATTATGATGCTGATCTGTGCACGAGAGGCTATGTAATGATGAATCATGTGAGTATTAGTAAACTAGAATGAGTAATGTAAATGGAGATTAATAGGAGGCAGTGCTAGACGTTCTAGACTGATGGAGATTAAATACATGAGGTTGACACGTGTTTATAGGTCTAGACCTAGTTCCCATGGTCACGTGATGGGAAAAAGATATGGTCACGTGATTATGAAAATGTGAAAAGGGTCACGTGACTAGAAAAGAAAGGGGTGAGAAAATGGGTTCATAACACAATGTCTTTGTGAAGAGTGGGCCAATAATACTTTTGCATGATCAGATCTCTTGTTTGTCAAATACCAGGATGTCTGGCAAGAGGATGGTTGTAATTTTCTTTAATGATTCATTCCTGGGTGATTGGATCTTTTGGTATGTAAAAAAGATCTTTCCAATACATTAGTTCTTCTTTGATTGACCATGCAGTGTTTTCTTTGGTTAACCCTTGTTTTGTGAATTGCTCTTGTTTGTATTGATTTTTAGCAATTGCAGCTTCAATTGAGTTTGGGTGAATATCCAAAAGCGTGCACACAGCAGCAGCTTACTTAGGAATTTTGATAGTGATGGAGGATGAAGGAGGTTCAAAAAGGGTGAAAAGAGAGTGAGGAAGAAGGATTTATTGTAAATTGTTCAATTCTACCCCCTTTTCATAATCTGGCCTCCAGGACAGAGGGTCAGCAGGATTGATTTTGCCAGGGTGATGGGTAATGATGTAAGAATATTCCTATAAGATTTGCTGCCATCAGACTTGGCAACAGGAAAGATCCTGAGATCATTTGAAATATTCAAGATTTCAATGATCTGTGAGAATTTTGAAGGTTTCATAAGTGCCAAGTAGATAATGCTGCCATTCTTTCAATGCAAAGATGATGGCTAGCATTTCAAGATCTGCAGCATGGTAGTTTTGCTTGGCATCATTGAGAGATCTGGAGATAAAAGCAATGGGTCACCAGATATCATCTTGTTTTTGTATAAGGATTGCATCAAGACCAACACCTGATCCATTAGTTTCAATTTGGAAAGGATCAGTCTTGTTTGGCATCACAAGGGAAGGAGCCATTGTAAGAACTTCTTTTAGTTCCTCAAACATCTGCTAACAAGCTTCAGACCAAATGAATTCCTTTTTGACCAAAGTGAGGGCATTTAATGGACATGTGATAGTAGAGAATCCTTTGATGAAGTGGTGATAGAAGTTGAGGAAACCCAAGAAATTCCTAAGTTCCTTCTTAGAGGGGAGAATTGGCCAATCTTTTATGATAGAAACTTTGCCAGGGTCCATTTTGATCTCATTTTGAGAGATGAGAAGACTAAGGTATTCTGTCTCTAACACCTCAAAATCACATTTGTCATGGCAAAGATAGAGTTTATTGTCACAAAGAATTTGAAGTACTTCATGGACAATCTTGCAATGTTCTTCAAGGATTTTTGTGAAGATCATGATGTCATCCATGTATATTACCACTACTCTATGATTAATCAAATCATGGAATAGATGATTCATCATGGTTTGAAATGTGGTGGGAAAATTTGTGAGTTTGAAGAATACCACTAAAGGTTTGATGAGACCTCAATTAGTTCAGAAAGCTACTTTCCATTGGACAAGACAGATGTTGTTATACCCCATCAAACATTGAACTTGTGGAAGTATTTGGTGATTTTGGGTTTGTTGATCAGTTCAGATATAAGGGGTAGGAGATATCAGTTTTTGAGGGTAATGGCATTGAGCTTCTGATAATCTTGTACAGGGCAAATTCAATTGTCCTTCTTTTTGATGAAGAAGAAAGCAGAGGCAAAGGAAGACTTTGAGGATCTTATGTATGTATTTGTCCTGATTTGACGTTTTCTTCTGGAAATGCATCCAGTTCTTTTTGTTCATCTGGCAAAAGATTGTATGTCTTGCAATTGATGATGTGATCTTCTGGAAGGAGTTTGATGGCATGATCCCAGGGTTGATGAGGGGGAAGTTCATCAAAATTTTCTTTTGCAAAGACATTCTTGTATTCATGGATGTATTCTGGAACTGCTTCTTCAAAGGTTTTCTTGTCTTTTGCTGCCCTTTTAAATTGTTCTATGGCAACATTGGTAGTGATATTCTTGTAAGCTCAAATGTATTGTTTAGTATCAAGTTGGAAAAGTCACTTTCCTTCTAAGAAGCAGATGCATATGTCTTCATTGGTGTGTAATAATGATTGCACTGGAATTCAACTTTATCTGATTGCCAGTCAATCAAGGGATTGTGGTGTTTTAACCATTCACACCCAAGAAAGATGGTATTTATTCCAAGGTTTGTTATTGCAAGAGTATTTGTTCTTTGTGATATAGCACAGTAAGCTCTACAGTAACAAATTCCTCTATTTTTTCCTGCCAAATTGAGAGTTCCATTTGTGTTGTAGACAGGAATTGGTTGAGGGAGTTTATGAGTGTTCACCACCTTCTCAAGGATGAAGAACTGGTCAATTGTCAAACCAGCACACTCAGAGTCAATTAAAGCCAAGATTTCAAAAACTCTTGAGTTGTCAGTCATCAAGGAGGTAGGCAACTCAAGGGAGAAAGAGGACCATGGAGAGATGAAGGTTATAAGGTACAAAGAACACTTCATCAGGGGAAGAGAACAAATATCAGCAAGGAGGCAAGGAGAGACTTCAGGAAGATGTGAATTGTGAATGAAAGATCATAAGTGAGAGAGGATCCTAGGGGAATCAGTGGAATCTGCAACTGCTTTAATCCACTGAATAAACCTTGGGTCTAGTGTATTCATCCAAGGTTGTCAACCATTGGAGTGTACAGCAGCTTCACTTAGTTTTGTTCTCACTTTTTTAGGTGAGCACACAGCAGCTTCAGCTTGGGGTTCACATTTGAAGATTATAATTGAACACTTAGCAGCTCCAGATTCCATAGGAGGGGTTTTGGATGAATTTTCAAGAACAGCAAATTTATTTGAGAAAAATGAGTCCATAGTTACACCAGAAGATCAATTTGGATCAACTGGGCCTTTATAAAATCCTTTTCAACAGCCTTTATCTTGGCTGTGAGATTGTCCATGTTTGTATAACAAATCTTTACTACCCCAAACTCCATTCAGAGGGCATCCCTCTGACCACCTAAGGGCATCCCTCTAACTATCTGAGGATATCCCTCTCACTGACAGAGGGCATTCCTCTGAGTACCACATATGAAGAGTGTGGCAAAGTGTAGGAAAAGTCTACTAAAAGTCTACCAAAGTTTATTGAAAGAGTGTAGGAAAAGTCTACCAAAGTGTACCCAAAAGTGCACCAAAATCTATGAAAAGGTGTAGGAAAAGTGTGCCCAAAAGTGTACCAAAGTGTGCCAACAGCATGCTGGCAAAGTGTAGGAAAAAGTGTAGGAAGAGTGTATCAAAAAGTGTACCAAAGTGTAGGAAAAAGTGTACCAAAAAGTGTACCAAAAAGCATAGCAAAAGTATACCAAAGTGTAGGAAAAGTGTATGAAAAGTGTACAAAGAAGTGTACCAACAGTGTACCAAAGTGTAGTCAAGTGTAGTCAAGTGTAGCAAAAAAGTGTAGTAAAAGAATCCTAGAAAGCATAGATAGATTACATTACATTAATGTGATAATCAGTGACATAACACATGGTAACTGCATCAGATCTGGTTACATAAGTGTAGATTGACATAAGTGACATAATTTCCCAGGTACAAATCATGATGACATCAGTAACATGCTTTCCACTTATGTAAGCATTGCAAAAGTGCCACTACTCCTACCAAATGACCACATTTGGTTATGTCTGAAATAGTAACTATGAGAGTTAGATGCCCTCTGGCAGTGAGAGGGATGTCCTCAGATAGTTAGAGGAATGCCCTCTGGCAGTGAAAGGGATATCCTCAGGTGGTCAAAGGGATGCCCTTTGGTGGTCAAAGGAATATCCTCTGGTGGTCAGAGGAACACCCTCTGGCAGTGAGAGGAATGTCCTCTTGTAGTCAAAGGAATATCCTTTGGTGGTCATAGGGACCCTCTGACATTTGTCATCATTTGCATATGTATGAGTCACTTATCCCCCCCTGCCACAAAGTACCACTTCCAATGTATCTTGACCATCCTATTCACTATCAACATCCCCAGTGTGTATTATTGGCACTTTCACATACTCTATCTGATATTAAAGACAATACAGCACAAATTGTGTTGGCATTGTCATCTAACCTAACTATCTCCTTATCCTCTCACTTCCTCTAGAATAAAAATGAAAAAAAAAAAAATTCAAAGGGCAGCCCTCTGGTAGGACCCCAGACACCCCTCCATATCAAAACATGCTCAAAACCACCAAAATAACATATTTCTATGAGGGCATCTTAGGGCATTCCTTTCACTCAGGGCTACTTTCAGGCATGCCATAATATAACCTAAAAATAGCTTTCCAGACTATGTGAAAAAATGACCCACTGCCCTGGGAATGCCCATAGTAAAAGAAGCCTTTAGCCTTTAGCTTCATCTTTTGATAGTAAAAAATGAAGCTAAGGGCTTCAGTTGGGGGGTAACCTCAAGTGGATGAGATAGTCCAGTTAAGACAATTCCCTTCCAACATTAGGCTACCTCCTTCAAGACTTGGTCAGTCTTGATGAGTTTCTTTTCCCATTGTCTGAGGTCATCAGACTCAAGGAGGTCAGGCTGGGAGCATTCAATGTATTCAACAATGTTGTTGTGGAAACCTCTTTGTGCGATTCCAATTAATATCCTCCTGTTGGTCTTTACATTGTATTCTGCTTCTAATATCAATTGGTGTAGTTTGGTAAGGAAGTCTTCAATGGTGTTATGACTGACGTAACAATGGAACACCAATGCATAGTTGGAGTTCATTGAGTGTGCTCAGGCCTGAGTCAGACGAAGATCAATGTCCTTACGTTGATCGACTGAAGATCGCTCTCACGAGAGAGATGATAATGAAGCGAAAGAGGAAGCAAGAGAGCTGGCAAGAGAAGTGAGCCAGCGATGAACTCCAAGATACACAGTAGATTGTATAGGTTCAAGTTAAAGAAGCATTACAGGCGGAGTGCAAATATATATACTGCCTGGAGTCAGTTTAGGGCAGGTGAGTCAGAGTCTGAATGTAACATGAGGGGAGGCACTATCGTGAGTATGAGGTAAGGAACATGTCGCATATAAGAAGCACATGATGGAAGGGGGGCAGTGTCCTTGGGAGGAAATGGAACATAAATAGGATCAATGCGGAATCAGGACAAACCAGGATGGGAGAAATAGGATCAAAAGGGGGTGGTGTCAGGAGGGAATGGATCAAGGAGGCTGTCCTCGAAGGCAGTGTCAGACACTGCATAGTCTTGCAGGGAAGTGATGATATTGTTCTAGAGAGACGACCCAGGGTAGTCCAAGGGAATGGTAGGGGAAAAAGATGGGGGGGTACCACCAACCATAACAAATGGTGTCCTTTTCTTGTTTTAATGAGAGTAATTTTTCCTTGGATTGTCACTTAAGAGTGTGAGGTTGGAAGATGCCCTGAATTTGTTTTATGAATGTGTTAAAGGAGGCAGAGTGAAGAAAGATAACATTTTGCTGTACCCACAAGTTTGCAAATCATCCAGTGGTGTTGTTGCCTCTTATGAATCTGAGGACTATAAAAATCTTCTGGATATCTTCTGGTTATTGATAAAAGCCAGCAGGGTAACAAGATATTTGGTGCATCCACTGCACAAACTTGTCCTTGTCACCTTCAAACATCTCTGGTTTTGCAATGTAAGATTTTCCCAAAGTGTTCAGTTAGGATATTGGGTTTGTGGAATAGGTGGACATGATCATGGGGTTGCAGAGAGTGGTTGGGATTTGTGGAAGAGGATGCAATATGGGGTGGCTACTCTGGCTTGAGAAGCTCAATGGTGAAAGAGATCTGATTGGGTGATGGCCATGGAGCAGGCATTGGAGGTGGCAACTGTTACGATCCTGTCTAGGTGGCTGCCATGGGACGATGATCGGCAACACTGCCTCTAGCAACAAAGGAAAAGAGGGAAGATGAAGGGGAAGGTAAGCGGTGATGAGGGAAGAGGATGAAGAGAAGCTCTCAGCGATATAGGGTCCTTCACTAAGGATGCAGGGACTAGACTCCAGCAGGATCATACCAAGTATGACGACTTGGCAGTTGACCTTACTTCCAATACACGGTTACCGACGAGGTACACCGGGCGAGGTTGGAATACTGTCTAGGAGCAGGCTCACTTGTCTGACTGAGGTCAAAGACGAAGAGATAAGAACTGGGGAGTTCTGATCTCTCGTCGCTGTATTTATACTAACTATGTACGTGCACGGGCCAGGTACTTTAGGGTAGTCGTGTATGAGCTAGTACTAAATATAGCAGAGAAGGAGAGAAGGGAACGAACGGAGATTAAAGAGATAGGAGGTGGTAGAGAACGTGTTAGCAGCATGGGGAATGGAAAAGAAGAGAAGCATGAGATCTAATCGGGTAGAATGGAAGATGAGATCGGGAGATCCAGATCAAGATCTAATCGGGGATTATGTAAGTAGATCGGGTTAGGATCAAGTGAAAGAAGGGAAAAGGAAGGCGAGATCATAACAGCAACCTGGCAGTGGCAGGATCTATGTATTTGATATCATGCTCTCTGTTATGCTTGACTCAGGTAGAGGCAAGCATAGGCTTTGCTATAATTCTTAGTTGAAAATTGAGGTTGGTCCGAGGTAGATCAATGAGAGGATCAGTGTTTCAAGGGGGAGACTTCATTGAAAAGGTTAATCTTCAAGAAGTTTTAGTGCACACTCTAAAGTAGTGCAAAGGTTTTCAGAGGTTCAGAGAGTCTAGTACCACATGTAGTACAGAGAATATTTGCTATGGTGGGCGAAGCAGATCAAGATTGGATTCTACCACACTGGAATGCAAAGTCTTAAGTATGGAATAGCCTCAGTGATGAGTAAGCAAATGGAATGGTGAAGAACAGAATGGAAAGTGCTAGAGAATATACTAGACAGAACCCAAAGGAAAGTGATAGAAGGGGTCTGCAGAATAGGCCAGAAGGTGATAGAAACCAACTCAGTTGGAATGGATAATAGTACTGGACAGGGCTAGAACAATCCAGTCGCTGATGGATCAAAGTAAAATAAGAGGAGATATAGGCAAGATGAAGATAAAATGGATGCAAGAAAAAGGAAACAAGACAAATTGTAACATTATCCCCTCATTACAATTGAATCTCCGATGAGATGAGTTCTACAGATCAATGTACCCTTCAGCAGGAGAGCTGGTCATGTTCCCCATCACTTCATTGTTGAACATGTCATCAGAGTTGTCAATAACTGGGGAGGGGGAGTGATGACGATGAGGTGCAGGGGGTCATTGAGGAGGGTTTCACAGGGCAGGGACGTGCTGCATAGAGTGGGGGGAGGAATGGTCAAAAGAGCACAAGTGGTTGGATTGAGGAGAGGTGGAAGGCAAAGGTGGTGGTGGTGGGTGTTGAAGCAGGCAACCATACTGAGGGTGGCTGGGTGCCCAGTGTAGACAGGAGGGACACTGGTAGTAGAGGCACTGGGCATGATGGTGGCCCAGGTGATGGCATTGGAGACAGGTTTTATGGTATCATGGGTGAGATGGGGGAAGGGGTGTCCTGCTGTCATGTCCAGTCCAGATGGCTTTGACTCATTCCAGGACAGCTACCTCATCCATGGTGAGAGGGGAGGAAGAGGCTAATGGCATTGAGTTGCTGGACAGATAGGGTCTGGTGGGAGGGGGAACTCCAGCTAAGTCTCTGAGGTAGTGGTCGATATCTTCAAGGAATTCTAGTATCCCTAGCTGATAAAAGCTGATAAAGAGAGCAGCTTCTAACTCTCAGTGAATGTGTTCAATGATGTGGAAGGTAAGGGCAGTTTCAGCATTGGCAGAGAAGGTCTGGGTGATGGTATGGAGGTGGCAAATTTGGTGGTGAGATCTGTAGAGGATATACAAAGGGGATCTAATGTTGAGGTGGCTTTTGATAGGGAGGATGAGATGAGGGTCTTGTAAGTAAGAATTTAAGTGGGCAATGTCTTCTGCAGGAAGTCATTATGAAGATGTTGGGCATAGAGAGGGACAGTGACTGAGGGGATGGCAGTGGCAATGGAAACAGGGGCAAAGGTAGGGGACCAGGGACAAGCAGCCATGGTTTTCCAGCCAGGGGTGGTCTGTTGAAAGATAGGAGGGGAGAAATCATTGATGATGACAGACAGGACAGAAGGATTGATGGTGAATGTAGGTAAGGAAGAGACAGAGGAAAGCGAAGGAGAAGATGGAGGGGTGAGGATGTTTTCAATAGACATGGTGGTTTGGGAATGGATTAACACAGAGAGCAGTTAGCTCTTTCATAGTCTGCAAGGATATCTGGGGCATTTCCTAATTCCTTTTTGGAGATCTAGAAGTCATTCTCAGCAGTGTATCCTTTCCATCGGACAAGGTAGGAATGGCATGATGGAGTTCCTTTGTGTCATATGATCTTTTCAATTTCATATTCCTCTTCTCCAGCAACCAGGTCTGGTGGGGGAGCAGGGAAGTTCATTCCATTGATGGAGTTTTCCTGGTAAGGGGATAGCAGGGAGGCATGGAATACTGGATGGATTTTCCAGGTTACAGGGAGGTGTAGTTGGTAGACAATTGGGGATAGGACTTTGGTGATGATTGTTACAGTTTTTGTGACCCACTGTCATCCATGACCTTTCCACAACCACATGACCTGGCGTCACCATGACTTTCCCCTCAACCCTTATGACACAGCCATTGTATTACCAGATTGTACTTGACAATCAAGACTTGCGGCTACAATTTCCTTTTGTTAATGGACAATCCCTGACCTTCCACCTAGGATGGGCTCTTGGTTCCAGACTGGACATTCACCCAGGATGATGAGTTCCCTTTCATCACCAGGACTCCTGGCTATCACCTAGCGACTGGACACTTCCCTGGACATTTACATTTCAATGTAAACACAAGGACTGGATCTTCCCTGGAGTTTCCCTGGATCTTCCCTGATCCAACTCTCCCCAGTTGGGCTGTGGCTCATCACCCCACAGATCAGAGATCTCCCAAGCATTGCCTCGTTGATCCTAGATCACCCGATCTATTGATCCTATTATACCCGTTCCGGTTTCTCCCTAGATTATATGCTACACGATGCAATGTGTCTTGGACATGATAATGCCTCCCCTAGAGTTCTCTTACCATATCAGGTTAGACTGGCCCTAAACTAGTATACTTGTATATAAGTTCAAGCTGAGCTTGAATAGCTCTCTAACCTGAATCTACTCATTCGTACCCAAGGTTCTCTGCTCTCTAAGAGATCTTGGTAGACTTCTTGTTCCTTGGACTAGGTTGTCCTCGTACTACTTGCTTCCACACTATCTCTCTCGTTGTCATTGTCACTGACATCGACCTTGACTCGTTCATCATCTTCAAGGCCTCTTGAAGAGTAGCATCCTTGGTTGGAGTTCCATCACTATGGGTAAAACCATAACAATAATGAAGGGTCCTTCTCGTTTAGGGGCAAACTTGGGGTTGGTGATAAGCCATTTCAAAGTCCTGGCCTCAAGCCAAACCTTATCTCCTTTTTTGAAAGGAGTAAAGGATCTTTTAGTATGAGCGGCCGTCACCTATCTAGTGAGTTTGTGAAAAGCTAGAGCTTCATTTCTAGCTGTGG
Organism: Boletus subluridellus; assembly: GCA_038092575.1. Lineage (NCBI taxonomy): Eukaryota > Fungi > Basidiomycota > Agaricomycetes > Boletales > Boletaceae > Boletus > Boletus subluridellus. The sequence continues at coordinate 17,254 of JBBPQN010000004.1, read as the reverse complement.
AGAGGGATTTCAAATAGGATTCCACTGCAGGTAATGGAGATTCCAAAAGGAGTGATGGTAGGGCAGGGGGTTCATAGCCCATCATGAGGAAGAAAGGGGATTGATTGGTGATGGAATGGGGGTGATGATTATGAGCAAATTCAGTGTGAGAGACGTTTTCGACCCAGGAGGTAGGGTTGTTGCCACAAAAGATATGAAGGTAGGTTTTGATTTCCTTGTTAATCTGCTCAGTTTCTCCATCAGATTGGGGGTGGTAGGCGGTTGAAAGGGAAATATTTAAGTAAATTTCCTAGCTCTCAAGCAAAGGAGGAGGCAAATTGTGGGCCATGGTCAGAGATTACTTTATCAAAGAGTCCAAATCTGAGGTATACTTTGTGGAAGAAAAGGGTAGCGATCTCTTTGGCAGTGATGGATTTCTTGGTAGGGCAGAGAATCACCCCCTTAGTAAGTCCATGGTCAATCATGACCACATCTGCAAAAAAGGAAAAGTGGCTGTAGCATGAGTAAAATTCAGTAGCACTACAGTACCACTTCATAGCACTATGGTAGCACCCTGTAGCACTTCACAGGCTATGTTGCACTACTGTAGCACTATGGGTAACTACATTGTAATAAGAACTACTATCATAGACTGACTTGAGCTTTAAGTAAATTCTCATCACTTTTGAAAGTAAAATAGAACATGCACATGCTACTCATAAAAAGTGACCTGGGATAGCAACAAGGGTATGTCATGTATATAGCTATTGACACAACATGAGTATGCAGTGATGCCCAATGTGAAATGAAGGTATATTATATAGTGTACAGGTGAGTCATGACATGGTAGGGGATCCAGAACTTTGTAGGCTGTGTTGGAAATATGGTTTATTTCTTTATATTATCTTCACCATATTATCTTTTTCATTATGCTACTCATATCTCTTTGGTTGCACATGATCCTTAACTCATGTGACACAGACTAGACTCACTGATGATATACACCTAGACCAGTGACGTCATACATATGTCATTATGAGGTCATACCCTCAACCCAGGTCTAGATGACTGTATACATTACATCATCCTTGCTACTGTCCTGCCATGGCAATACCCTTGACCCTGGGTACTAGGATTTCTCACATCACCTGTTAGGGTACAGGGTTGACACCTTATATGATAGATCATACAATAGTTTATCTACCAATGGGAGCCTATGGGCTAAGGGCATTTCCAGCATATCTTTTAGACTCAGTTCTAACCTTATACTCTTCATGTATAAGTAGCTAGCTTAGAGGTTCTTTAATATTAAGCTCACCTCTTCCTCTTTCCCTTCTCCAGTCAGAGTTAGAAGCTCTTCATTGGCTGTGTTCCTCTCATCACTACTTCATCAACACTAGCCTCTTATCTTCAAGCCACTCCCTCATTGAACCAATGCTCCCACACCAGGTGTGTGTCTTACTCTCACATCCACCCTTCCTTCACTGTTCTCTGCCATCAGGACCGTGTCATTCCAATAGGCTGCAAATGCATTGCATGCCATTGGATGGCCCAGTGATAGGCTTGTCAGTGTCCAACCCCTCAATCTCCTCATTGTTTGTTGGGATGGGTGTGTTGAGCTATGAAACCAATATAAAGATGGGGAAATAACAGTGCATGAGACACCCATCATGAGAGATACCACGATGAAGGCATTCAGCAGGACAAGGAATAGTGCTGACAAATGTGCAAGGTGGACTTGTGTGGTATGGTTTGATGGTGAGAAACTTGAATGGGTCTGAGTTGGCAGCTATGAAGAGCATGATGAGGTGGTGAAGGTAGACTTGGGCAGGAGAAAGGATGGCACTGTGTGGGAGTGATTTGATGGGACTGATGTGTGAGGTAGGCTTGTGTCACGGTAGTATGGTTTGACAGCAACAAACTCAAATAGGGTCAAGTTAGTTGAGGGTGGACTCAGAAAGGGGGAACTTGGTAGGAGGTATTGGACAAGAAAGAACTGCACACAACTCCTGATATGGCACATGTAGTGTCTGTTGTTTGTGTTTGATTTTGACATGGAAAATTTGCATCCTCTTTGCTAAGCTATGTCTTGTCATGCACCCACTACCACCCGCTCCACCACCTTTGATTATCAACAGGACAAGTCCATCTATGAGCACTGTTTAGGCTCCATAATGGTGAGACCAACATTCAAACTCAATGCATGCCCAACCATGTGATGGTACCTTGTTGTTGATTCATCTCCTTAACCCAAAAGGAAAAAAAACCTGTTGGTGTCACCTCTTTCTTCAACATTGCTTGGATGGCTGCTTAATATGTCTTCTCTCGCTCTGTTGGTGCTCTTGGGGGGTGTGGGAGGAGGTTTTGGCGCAACTCCAGGGTCCTGGTGGTAGGTGGTTTCTTAATCATTTTCATCTGCACTCAACTTGTTAACAAACCTCTTACTTGCTAGCCTATCCCTCTCAATACCACCTGTTACAGATAGCATTACCCCCCCTTCATTTTCCCCTATCATTCCTCTGGACTATCCAGGGTCTTCCCTGTGGGACAACACAATGGCTTCCTTATAGGAGTACGCAGTGTCTAATACTGCCTTCAAGGACAGCCTCTTGATTCCATTCTCTTCTGAAGACACTGCCCTGTTCTGATCCTATCCCTTCCGTTCTGACTTCTCCTGTTCCTATTCTTCCCGTTCTGATTTCTCCCATTCCTATTTTCCCCAAGGACACTGCCTTCTTCATCACATGCTTATTATACGTGACATGTTTCTTATCTCACCATCATGCTCATGCCTCCCCTTATGTTAGTTTCAGTCTCTGACTTACCTACCCTAAACCAACTCTAGGCAGTATATATATTCGGTCTCTGCCTGTAACTACTCTCTACCTTAAACCTACACAATCTACTGTGTATCTTGGGTTCACCACTGGCTCACTCCTCTCGCCAGCTCTTGCACTTCCTCTTTTGCTTCCTGCTCTGCACATTGGTGAGAGCCATAACTTGACACTCAGCATAGTGGGCTGGTGTACACTTTACCTCATCACTAGAGTGCCCTTGGACATACACAACTACACATTGGTGTACCATTGTTACTCAGCATAACAAAAGGTTTAAGTTTCTAGCTGTTGGAGCTATCTAGTCCAACCTACCCCACAGATAGCTGCCAGTGCAGCAACACTAGGTCAACATGAGGCATATCAAGCTTATGCAGCTTCTCTCAGGAGAACATGAGGATGACGAAGAACATCATATATCTCCACTGTTATGATCTTGCCTTCCTTTTCCCTTTTCTTCCACTTGATCCTAATCCGATCTACTTACGTAATCCCCGATCGAATCTAGATCTAGATCTCCCGATCTAATCACCGATCCCGATCCATCTTCCATTCCCCCCGATTGATCTTCCATTACCTACGCTTCCATTCCCCATGTTGTCACCACATGTATTCTCACACCCACACTCCCTTTTCATCTCCGTTGCTTCTCTTCTCTCTTTATTTATCTTCTACCGTATTTAGTACTCGCTCTCGCATGCTTACCCTAGACCCTACTGGTCCGTGCGCGTACTTAGCTAGTATAAATACAGCGACGAGAGATCCAAGAACCCCAGTTCTTATCTCTTTGTCTTTGACCTCAGTCAGACAGTGAGCCTGCTCCTAGACAGTCATCCACCCTCGCCCGGTAGCTCATAGCTGAGTACCGTGTATCGGAAGTAAGGTCAACCGTCAGGTCGTCATACCTGATATGATCCTACTGGAGTCTAGTTCCATATCCTTAGTGAAGGATTCTAACCGCTGAGAGCTTCCTCTATCCCTTCCCTTCATAACCGCTTACCTTCCCCTCTTCATTCTCCCCTTTTCCTTTTGTTGCTAGAGGCAGTGTTGCCGATCATCGTCCAACGGCATCTGCCTAGACAGGATCGTAACACCCACCTCATCCACCAGCACAGTCTTCAACCTTCGCTGCTATACCAGAGCAGCGACAGGTACCTGGTTCCTCATGGAATAACCCTACACCTGGTCCTCCCCCTCATAGAGCTTCACCTGCCCTCTCTCACTCATCTTCTGTTGGCTCCCATCCTCCCACCAACCCTACCCAGTACTCTATCCCTAAAGAGGAGGTAGTAGGAACAGAAGAAGGAACCTATGAACACACCACCTTCAAAGGTACTGATGCATAAGCCTACATTTCATCTCATCCCTTCCCCACACCTCCACCACTCACATACCCAGGACCACCTGAACCAGATCCAGACTATCCAATAGGAGTAGAAGAAGACTCAGACAACAACAACAACATGGTGAAGAATATCAAAGCAGCCCTCCCAGAGGATTTCTCAGGAGAAGGAAAGAATGCCAACTGATGGATCCTAGGAATGGATGGATACTTCTCCCTCCATCCAGACTTAACTGATAAGGCAAAGGCCATTATACTATTCAACCACATGCCTACTGGAAGAAGCAAAGCATTTGCTGAAGCTTGGCTCATCAAGCTTATGGATCAGACTATCCCTAATGGAGAGAAAAATTACACCCATGTCAAGGAGGTGTTCTCCACCACCTTCTTCCCCTATGACACTGCCTCCCATGCTCAAGTAGAACTCACCTCTTTGTGACAGAACACTTATTACGGAGATAGCTTCGAGAAATATCTCACTGAGTTTGTGGTCCTCGCCACTCAAGCAGGAATCAAGGAAAGAGGAGCCCTACAAGAATGGTTCCTTCGAGGACTCAATAGGGAGACCATGAAGCAGCTTACCCTCACCAATATTCTCAAGACCGCTGAGAAGATTGAGGACATATACAACAAAGCTGCAGAGATAGAGAGCAGACTGGCCAGGATTAGGGATATGGATTGAATCCCTCAGATCTCCATAGGAAGGAGAGAAGGACAACAATGTCTTGACCCAAATGCCATTGATGTAGACCATCTCACCCTCTCCCCTGTGGAACAAGCCTGCCTTACATATACGGGAAAAGAAATGCTTCATATGCAAGAAGATGGGATGTTCCACCAGAAAACATTCACAAGGACAGCAGCATGTCCAAACTCATACTGTTACAAGTACCCCACTGAGTGGAGATCCATTAGACTCCTATATCAAGACTCTAAGAATGCACTCAGACAAGGATGAAATCCTTAGAACTCTCAAAGCAGCCTCTGAGAAGAATAGGAATGAACAAGGAGAAACCCTCCTGGATATGAAGGAAGTATGGGGAAACAAGGACATAAACGTCCTCACTCTTGATGAGAACCCCATCCAACAGATGCCCACTATGCATTTTTAGGAGGAAGGGATGGACCAACATCATCTCCTTCCGTCATGATTGCACCTGTATTTATCTCTGGATCAAGCAGTAATTCTATTCACATTCCAATCTTGATCCAGGATAAATGTGCAACAAGAATCATTGGCCTAAATGTGCTCATCAACAGCAGTGCCATGGAATGTTTCCTGTCCAGGAAATTTGCCAAAGAACATTGGATCTCCCTAATATCTCTACCTCACCCAATCAAAACATGGAACATGGATGGATTGTCCAACCAATCTGGAGACATCACCCATAGGGTCTCTGCCATACTCAATATGGATGGAGTTCTCAAGTCACAACAACTCCTCATCCTTGACTGTGGAAAGGATGACCTCATACTAGGACTGCCCTGGTTATGTGCAGTCAATCTGATAATAGATTGGACCACTGGTCAAGTGACCATTGACCCCTGACTATACAAAGAGAGGCACTTCAATCACTAAAGTATCTGGATGCTGATGAAAATATGAACATCAAGCAAGACCTGTGAACCTCCTTATCGCAACAGAAGAACGTTCTTCTCTGCACACAGATACTGAACATGCAGTACAACTCGAAGGTCCCAGAACACCTTCTCCAAAAGACAATGTTGTCTACCACTCTAGCCCAGAAAGCTAGAACCATGAAAGTGGAACTCCCCACTCCATTTAAAGACTTTGCAGACATCTTTGAAAAGAAAGATTTCACAAAACTACCCCTGTCTAGACCATATGACCACACCATTGAACTATGAGACACCTTCATTCCTCGACGGGCTAAGATGTACCCATTATCCCCCCTTGAACAGCTTGCCTGCAAGGAGTTCATTAATGAACATCTTGCTTCTGGGAAGATAACCCAATCAAAATCTCCCCAGGCATCCCCCTTTATACTTGAGACTGAGCCTAGCTCATCTACTTGTTAGCCTAATTTCATTACAGAACAAAAGGTTATGAGCCCTGTGTTCCAAACAACCCTTTTTCAAAATGCCTACTACAAGTTCTTTAGCTTCAGCCCTAAACTCCTCAGCTTCACACCAGTTGACCTTGTCATCCAACAAGTCAAGTCAAGGCTCAAGGCCAACTCTATGACATACCATCTCTTGAGAATGACAGAACAAATTTCCAGATGTGGAAATTCTGAGTCTCAATGGTCCTTGATGTCCAAGGTATAATGGAAGTTGTGGATGGTTCTGACAAGAAGCCTGATGGGTGTTATGATTTGTCCTTTTGTTTATATCTTTGTCTTTTCCTTTGCCTTACCTTGCTGAGCCCCACTCACCTTGGCTTTACTTTGAACCTTTGTCCTAGTTGTTGAATGACAGGAGTAGTATTTACCATGCTCATATAATTGTTCACACGTTCACTGTACTTAAGTACAAACTCAGCTGAGCTGAGTTCTAATCACTTCTTGATCCCCAACCACTACATTCATCATTACCTCACTTAGCCAGCAGGTAAGTATGCTTTGCATAACTCTAGCCAATACATGTGCTAGTTCAACAGATTATGAGCCCTGCTTGTGCTTAAGTGCACAGCGGTTTTCCAGTCAGTTCTGTGCATTTTCACGCTGAACTTGACATGTCTACTTTTGTGTCCTTACACAGAGCTAGACAGAATATAGAACACATCTTGTGCATTTTATGCCAGACCGCCTGTGTAAGTATTCCAAATACTTATGCTCAAGGTGTTAAAATGTCACTCATATCCTAAGGGGAAACTCTGTTGGATTGAAATGTTCAGGAATGTGTGACTTATTTGCCACCTCTTTCTTTGATTTATTCATTGATTTAGGCCAGTACTGATGTCTCTTCATCCACAGAAAACCATGTCTTCTACCCTCAAAGACCTTCCCTGCCTCAATGGCACCAACTACAAGTGTTGGGCCATTGACATGAAGTTCTACCTCCAGTCCCAAGGTCTCTGGACCATACTTCACCGCAACCAGCCCAACCATGACATTGATGCCAACGGCAATATTATGACAGACTGTACCACAGAGATCCATGCCTGGGAGGACAACAACAACAAGGCCCTTGGGGCTATTCATCTCAAGATGGAGCCCCACATCGCAGCCAAGTTCATCTCTCAGCATTATGCTGGCCTCCTCTGGAATGAGATCGAGGCTGCTTACTCCAAGCCCACTGTTGCCAATGCCTTCCATGAGTTCAAGACCATGATGGACATGGTCATCCCTGATGGCAATCATCCAGCCCCCTCCTTTGCTAAGTTGAATGCACAATTTGCGTACCTCAGTGAGTTGGGATACCCTATCTCCACCAAGGTCCAGAGCATGATTGCTCTGTTGAAGATGCCGAGGTATGCTGACATCATTTCACAAATCATGAACCAAAAGTCCATCGCTGCCATCCCCGCTGGCTCCACTGCTGGCACTGCTGCCACATCTGAGGTCCCATCCCTCACCGAGCTCAAGGAGATTGTCACCACCACCTGGCAACAACAGGCAAATCGTTGCAAGCCTGCTGCACCACAGGCAAACAAGATTTCCACTGTCAAGCAGAAAGGGGGAGACCCCAGTTTCCAGCAGCAGCAGCAAGGCCAGGCTGGTTTGTCCTCCTCCAAGGATGATAATAAGGAGAAGAAATGCTGTCATCAAGGACAACGATCCAAGGCTGGTCAGGAGAAGCAAGAGCAGCACAAACAAGCATGCCACACTACCACCTCTGATGCTGCTCCTGCCGCCTCCTTTGCCTTTGCGGCTCCCATCTTGGCCCCCTCTGGGCCATTTACATTTACATCTCCCATCCCAGATCCATGTGCTTCAGCACATACACAGGGCTCCACCCACTATGGGGAACCCGCCTTCCCTCATACAAAGAATGCCATCTCATTGGCACACTGACTGGGCATTATGTCCACTAGCAAAACCCTTCACACCCTTGACCCTGTGGCTAACCGCCACATTGATTGGTCTGGAGGCATTCCCTTCAATCCTTGAGGAAGTCTCCATCAATGCGCAAGATGCATTCATGGAGATTGAGGAAGATATGGTGTCGCTAGGCAAAGACTACCAGGATGACTACCTGGATCAATTTTTTGTCTTTGATGAGAACATCACTGAGGAGCTTCTGCTTTCCCCTCCTCAATCCTACCCTTTCTCTCCCATCGTTGATGATGCAGATGTGCATCCTGCTCTCAACCTTGGACTCTCTCCAGGTGGTCCTTCCTCCCTCACTCTTGATGATGACCTTGGTGCCAGAATCACTGGCCTGTCTGCCTTTTCACAACACTTTGTGACACCAGAAGAAGACAATGACACAGTTGTTAGCTTGTCCTCTGGCACCTTCATGGGCCTCCCAGCTGAATCTTGGGATGAGGACAATCTCAGTGAGGTCTGGGGTGAGGAATCTTGGTCAGTATCTCAGTCCTCTTCACACCACTCAGATGCTAATGTGTGAATCTCTTCGCCACAGAAAAACATATTATATACATTGTTATCTGTAGTAGGTAGTGATCAGACAATACTACCTACTTTGCCTTCCACCTTTTGTGATGACTGTAAAAAAGTCTCTGGTAAAGGCAAAGAACATGAACATCAACATGACCACCATCATCCACCTCTGGATATGTGGCTACTTGACTCTGGTGCCTCATGCCACTTCACCTTTCAAATGAGTGATTTTATCGAGTATCATGAGTTCAAGGAACCACACTTTTTCTTTACTGTGAATGGCAAAGCTCCTATCCTAGGAGAAGGCACAGTCATTATTGACTTCAAAGGTTTACATGTGCGATTATCGCCTGTAATCTATATGCCCTCCACAGATATCAAGCTCATTTCCATGGGTGCTCTACTTCATGATCGATGCCTCACTGTTCAGGTTTCCCCTGGACTATTCGAATTCTATGACAAGTGCTCTAAATGCACTACACTCTCCTTTCATTCACATGAAGCAGATACAATGTTCTGGATGTGTGCTCCTGCTGTCAGACCACATGCAAAGACTATGTCTATGACCTCTGTGGATTATGAACTCCTTCATTGCTGTAAAGATGATGAAAAGGGTGTGAGGGCGAGTTGTATGCTCGTCCCAAGGGGGTTGTATGGTAGGGCTGTGATGAGAAGGGTTAGTGCAACTGACCACAGCAATGCTGACAAATCTGGCTGAATCCAGAAGGAGCGCGAGACGAGACTGTAGGACAGTGAAATTCTGGTCAAGGACGAGGACCCGAAACAAATAGAAAGGCCTAGGACGAGGGCCAAATATGAGACAAAAGGCCAAGGATGAGGGCCAAGTGAGACGAGAAGGTGATCAGTCAACCTGAGTGGCAGAAAGATGGATTCCAAGTCCGAATACAAGAATTTATAGTCTGAGGAATACCTCAGACTTCTATCTAAGAAAATATCAAAATAAAATAATATTATAGTATATGAAGTGAGAAGTATTTGTTGCTAAGTAAATGAGACCTTAATGAGGCTAAATAAAGAGTCCGAGTTGGACTTGCGGACATGGGTGAGCAGTGACAGACAGACTCGCATGGACTGTAGCGGATAGGGGTAGTAGATAGGAATATACTGGAATATCACTGTAGGGACTGTAGAGTCCCTACATTGCCACTTAGGACATCCTTCAAAGGACATTATAAAAGCTGTGCAAAAACACTTAAAGGACTTCCCTGATGTGGAGATATCTAAGAAAGAGAAGATTTGTACTGGTTGCCAATTAGGCAAACAACCCAACAGGTCATTCCCTCATATTGAGTGCAGGGCTGCTGCGCTGTTTGAGCTGATTCATTTAGATCTCAAATCTTTTGAGGTGGAATCATACCATAAGTTTAAATATGCCATTGTCTATTATGACGACTACACCTCCATGGCATGGGTTCACTGCTTACGGTCAAAAGACCAAGCACTTCATATAACCAAACAATTCTTCTCCTATATCCACACCCAGTTCAACGCCAATATCAAAGGCTTTAAATCTGACTCTGGTGGAGAGTACACCTCCAAGGCTTTTGAAGAGTACCTTCGTGATAATGGTATTCACATTCATCAGTCTGCTTCTTATGCACACCAACAAAATGGTCATGCTGAGCAATTAATTCACACTCTAATGGATAAAGCACAGGTGATGCATCTTCACGCTTGCCTACCTGATTCCTACTGGGAGTTTGCACTTTGTCATGCAACTCATATCTATAACAGAACTCCCATGAACTGTCTTCAATGGCAAACCCCCCATGAATTACTTCAGGGGGAGAAACCATCTGTCTCTCACTTACAAGTTTTCGGATGTGGTGTCTATGTGCACACTCCTGATGAGACACATAAGGGTAAGTTGCAACCCAAATCACAACTAATGGTATATCTAGGGGTTATCACAGAAAATGATGCTAACTATGTCTTTATGTGCCCTAACGGATCTATACACAAATCTGCTTATGCCATCTTCGATGAAAATCTATTCCCAAGGTGTTCTGGTGCTCACCCTCACAAGCCAATTAGCCACCCACCTAAGAAACCTCATCAACACACCAATGGTCATTCTGACCACTCTGATGACTCTGACTCCAATGATTCTGAACTGGAGCCCACAGTTGTCCAGAAGCCTGATCCTATTCTTGGACCTCTTCCTGAACCTCAAAGACAGCCTTCACCTGAATGAACTCCTCTACCACCTCCAACTTCTCAGACTCCTCCCAGGGCTCCATGCCCACCTCCTATTGGTCCTCCACCTTTACAACGATCTGAGCGAACTCGAAAGGTTCCCGTTCATCCCAGCAACATTTATGGTGACAAATGTCATCCCTTAAGGCAAGTGAAGGACATCGAGAAGGACTCATCTTGGGAATGCCTGATTGGGGAACCCTCTATGTACCTCTCAGACACCAGACACTCCTAAGGTCCCTGGTGGCTTGCCACAATCCCCTACTTCTAGCAAGCAGGATGTTGAACACCTGACCAGTGAAGGAGGAGACACTTTAGTTTCTTTCTTGTGTCAACGAGCTATCCCTTTTGCAGAATCATCTAATACTCCCAATTACCAGGAATGGTCCTTCAAGGACATTAATAAACTACCTGCAGAGGGACAAAAACTCTGGCAGAAGGCCTGCGAAACTGGGCTTCGGATGCTCAAAGAATGCAAGGTATGGAAAGTAGTCGATTGCCCCATTGGCCACAAGGTCATAAAGAATCGATGGGTTTTCGATGTGAAATCCAATGGCTGTAAAAAGGCCCATCTAGTCACAAAAGGCTTCTCCCAAGTGGAAGGTCTAGACTATGATCAAATATTCTTGCCAGTTGTCAGATTTGAAACTGTGCGATGTGTGCTAGCTTTAGCAGCCCTAGGAAAGTGGCACATATCTGGACTTGATGTCCAATCCACTTATCTCTATGGAATCCTAGAAGAGGAACTCTACATGGAGTTTCCTGAAGGTTTCTTGCCACCTAAACATAAAGGCAATAAAGTACTAAGACTTCTACGTGCAATCTATGGATTAAAGCAAGCTGGTATTACCTGGTGGCGCACACTAGGCAAATCCATGAAAGAACTTGGATTTGAACGGCTTTGAACAGATGCCAGTCTTTTTGTGTACAAGTGAGGAAATGACATAGTCCTCACTATCATCTATGTCGACGATGCATTATTCTGTGGACCCAACAAGAGCCTAGTTGAAAAACTTAAGGCCGCTTTTATGAAAAAGTGAGAATGTCGAGATCTTGGGGAACCATGCAAATTCCTCCAAATGAATATATGTCAAGAAGGTCACTGCATATATATTGACCAGCAGAATTATCTTGACAAGGTCCTTGAGCACTGTGGAATGATCAACACAAAGCCTGCTCAGACTCCTCTATGTTATGATTCATCCGGGGTGCGCTCACCCCTATCCTTTTTTTTCTTTCTCATTGCCTCTTCTTCTTTCTCCTTGCCTTTATCCTCCCACCAACCTCACCACTGTCTTGGATTATACCACTACCTCGGTCTCCTTTTGCCTAGAATGTTCACCCTTCACTCTGGTCACCTAGACCACCCCCTTTTGCTTAGCATATTTCCCATTCATCCCGATCTCCAAGATCCCCATTTAACCTAACATGTTCACCCCTTCGCCTGGTCATCTAGACTACATTTACCCTTGACCTCTCCCCTTCACCCAGACCTTCCCCTTCACCCAGTTCTTCCTATCTTTGGCTTGGTCTGTGTGCATCTTGAACACATATTTAATCCATCTCCTTTGTACCATGTACCTTAGTCTTGATCTCCCTAACAATATGCCATCATTGTTACCCTGAACCCTCTGTGATTAAGTCGCTCCATTGTAAACTCCTCCAAAACATCCACTCTCTCGACCTTGCTGCCTTGAAATCAGCTTGTTAGGGCTATGGTCGCCCCTACCTGGGTCAACCATAACACTCTACCTCAGGGTTATTACTCAGAGAAAAATGATCTACCAGTTAACCCAGAACTCAGAACTTGTTTTCAAACAGTCATTGGATCATTATTATACCTTATGATTGGGACTAGGCCTGATATTGCCTATGCTGTCACTCAGTTGGCCTGCCAATCAGCCAATCCATCAAAGGATCACCTTGGAAAGGCCCTTTACATCTGCCAATATTTATTAGGCACTTCAGATTATTCTTTGATATATGATGGAACATCTGGCAAAGGCTTAATTGCCTGCACTGACTCAGACTGGGTTCAGGATAAAATTACTGGTCACTCACAGACAGGTTTCTACCTTAAACTTGCGAATGGGGTTTTCCTTTGAAATTCCCATCTACAAAAGACTACTGCACTGTCCTCTACAGAAGCAGAATATATGGCTTTGAGCGATTGTTCTTGCCAAGTCATTTGGATAAAGCAAATGCTTGAAGAAATCAGGCACAAACTTAATCCTATCCCCATCTGTGGTGACAATCAAGGTTCTCTCTTCATTGCAGAAAACCCAGTCACTGAGAAACGATCCAAATACATCCTCATCAAATACCACTATGTATGCGATGCAGTGATGACTTTCAAGCAGGTAGAACTGTTTTATATCCCTGGAGATGATAATCCAGCAGATATGTTCACAAAGAACCTTGGACATGTCAAGTTTGAGAAATTTCATCCACAGCTTGGTTTGGAGTTTCATAACCTCACCTTTCCTTCTGGATCGCATGATTGATTTTTTACTTGGGTCTTACAATACTACAATATATTAGACCAGGGGAAGTGTTGAACGACAGGAGTAGTATTTACCATACTCATATAATTGTTCACACGTTCACTGTACTTAAGTACAAACTCAGCTGAGCTGAGTTCTAATCACTTCTTGATCCCCAACCACTATGTTCATCATTACCTTGCTTAGCCAGCAGGTAAGTACACTTTGCATAACTCTAGCCAATACATGCACTAGTTCAACACTAGTCATTACCATGAACTAGTTGACTCCCTTTGAACCTCCTTCATCTGCCATTGTCCTGTTTCCCTTCTTCTTTGCTTAACCTTACCTCTTCGTCTCCTATCTTGAACCTCCTGCCTGTGATGGATCCCACTAGACCCCTATCTGCTGTTATCCAACAACAGCTACACCTCCTGTCTTTTTCCCTCTCTCTTAGTTGACCTGTGATCCTTGATCACCCCTTTCAAACACTTGCCTTACCATATTTCCCCTTTGCCCTGGTGGCTACCTCTTGCCTGCCCTTATCTTGAGGACTCTACTTAAACCTTGTTGTACTATAGTTGTTCTTCATTCTCATCTTCCTTTCACCTTTCACCTCCCATAGTCCTTGCTTGTGGCATTCCCTCACTACTCCTTGTACCTTTGCCCCTGCAATATATCCACTTTGCTTGTTGAACCCCTGACCCCTCTGAGCATCTCCTCGCCCCTCTGCCTTTCCCACCCCCTTGTCTCTTAGTTCCCTAAGTCTCCTTGTTCCCTTGTCTCCTTGCCCCCTTGTCTCCTTGCCCCTCACCTTCTCATCCCCTCAGTCTCCTAGTTCCCTTGCCCTCTCGTCCCCTTGCCTCCTCATCCCCTTGTCATCTTGTCCCCTTGTCTCCTTGTCCCCTTGTCTCCTTGCCCCCTTGTCTCCTTGTCCCCTTGTCTCCTTGTCCCCTTGTCTCCTTGTCCCCTTGTCTTCTCATCCCCTTGTCTTCTCATTCCCTTGTCTCCTCATCTCCTTGTCTCCTCATTCTCTCGCCCCCTTGTCCCCTTCACCTCCTCATCCCCTCATCTCCTCATCCCCAAGTCCTTTCACCCTTCATCCCCTTGGTGTTACAGTTTTGTGACCTGGCATCACCTGTGACCTTCCCATAATCACGTGCCCCGTCAGCACCACGACTTTCTCCTCCTCTCATGGCCAAAGCCATTGTATTACCAGATCATACTTGACAATCAAGACTCACAGCTACCATTTCCACTTTGTAACGGACAATCCCCGGCCTTATGCCTCGGATGGGCTCTTGCCTCTAGACTGGGCATTCACCCAGGACAATGAGTTCCCTTTCATCACAAGGACTCCTGGCTATCACCTAGTGACTGGACATTCCCCCAGACATTTACATTTCCATGTAAACACAAGGCCTGGATCATCCCCTGATCCTACTCTCCCCAGTCAGCTGTGGCTCACTGCCTCACAGATCCGTGATCTCCCGAGTACTGCCTCATTGATCCTACATGCCCTGATACTGTACCTGCCTCAGTGACCTGTCATCACCTGAGATACAGCCTCTAGACTCCAATGCCTGCCCTTAACCAGGACAGCCTTGTTGATCCTAGATCATCCAATCTTTGATCCTACTATACCTGCTCCAGTTTCTTACTAGATCATGTGCTACGCGATGCGACGCGTCTTGTACATGCTTATGCCTCCCCTAAAGTTCTATTACTATATCAGGTTAGACTGGCCCTAAACTAGTGTACTTGTATATAAGTTCAAGCTGAGCTTGAACCACTCTCTAACCTGAATCTACTCAATCATACCCTTGGTTCTCTGCTCTCTAAGAGATCTTGGGAAGACTTCTCATTCCTTGGACTAGGTTGTCCTCATATACTCGCTTCCACACTATCTCGCTCATTGTTATTGTCATTGACAACGACCTCGACTTGTTTGTTGTCTTCAAGGCCTCTTGAAGAGTAGCGTCCTTGGTTGGAGTCCCAGTGTTGCAGGTAAAACTGTAACACTTGGCACTCTCTATGGAACCCCTGACTTGTATGACACTTCCTGTGATACTCTCACTACCCCTGGCTCTCTTGGCCTTCCTGGCTGTCCTACTCTCCCTTACCTTCCTCACCCTGGCAATCCTTCTTGCCTTCCTAGCCTACCTCACTATGGGAATCCTATCCTCCCAGTTTCCTCTCCCTAGAGAGTCCCCTATGACAAACCCTCCTTGCCTACCTTGAACTCCACCCCTCCAGTTCCCCCTCTCTAGAGAGATCCCTGTGCCTAACCCTCCTCGCCCACCTCCTCGCCCCCATCCCCTATTCCATGGGACCCCCATGCAGCTCAGCCCCTAACCAACATCTCTCAGACCCTATACCCAATCTGAAAGGCTACATTCACTCCTATCTGGGTCAAACGTAACAATGGGTCTGACTCATTAGCCCTGGTGGAGTGGTTGAACTGAGACAAGGAAGCATGTGCCCAGATTATGCTCACCTTGAAGTGTTACAGTTTTACCCGCAACAATGAACTCCAACCAGGGACGCTACTCTTCAAGAGGTCTTGAAGACGACGATCAAGTTGAGGTCGATGTCGAAGACAACGACGACGAGAGAGAGAAAGCGTGGAAGTGAGTTCTACAATGACGACCTGTCAAAGGAACCAAATAGTCTACCAAGAGCTCTTGTTGAGCAGAGAACCCAGGGTATGAATGAGTAGATTCAGGTTAGAGATACGTTCAAGCTCAGCTCAAACTTATATACTAATACAGGAGTTTAGGGCCGGTCTAACCTGATATGGTAAGAGGAGTCTAGGGTAGGTAAAACCATGTCCAAGACGCGTCGTGTCGCGAGTCACATGATGAAGGGAAGAAACCGGAATGGGTATAATAGGATCAAGGATCATCGAGGCAGTTCTCGGATGATGATGGGTCATCGAGGCAATGCCGGGTGATCTAGGATCAATGAGGTGATGAACCACAGCCCAACCATGAGGAGTCGGATCAGGGGATGATCCAGGGAAACTCCAGGGAAGATCCAGTCCTTGTGTAGCACAGAAACGCTACATCCGGGGGAATGTCCAGTCGATAGGTGAGAACCCTTGGAGTCCTTGTGATGAAAGGGAACTCATCGTCCAATGGGTGAATGTCCAGTCAGAAGCAAGAGCCCATCCTAGGCGTAAGGCCGGGAATTGTCCATTAGGGAGGGGAAATGGTAGCCGCGAGTCTGGATCGTCAAATACAATCTGGTAATACAATGGATAGTCCATGATAGGAAGGAAAAGGGGCGTGGTGCCACCGGGGCACGTGGTCGTGGGAAGGTCTCGAGTGACATAAGTCACAGAATCGTAACATTACCTCCGGTTCACATCTGAAGTACCATCTCAGATACATCGTCTGCTACTGTGGGGTGGATGACATCGTCAATGTCGTCTAGGTCCAGGGGGAACGGGTCCTGGAGGAGAGCGAGCGAGGGTGGATAGTGCTCGTCGAGGGGGTGGAGGATGGGGGAGTCCTTGGTGAGGGGAGCCAGCAGGAACAAAGGCTCGAGGGGAGGGGTAGGTGGGACCCAGGGAACAGGATTGGGCCAATCTTCGACAGCAGTGAAGACCAGGTTACTGGTGGTCGAGGAGGGGGAAGAAGGGGCAGCTTCTTCATCTGCAGAGTTGTTTGACCGGGGCTCTGTCCGGTGGTGCCATGCATTGAGGATGTGGACAATGTCCAGAATGGCGGCGAGGGCGAAAGCGCACAAGGTAGCTGTAGAAAACTATAGTGTAGTCACTAAAGAAAAAACTACAGTACTAGCAGGCCGAAATAAGCCATGCTTATGTAAGCTACTAATGTTCTCACCCATTCGAGATGAGTTTACAACACT